>BPLR01016066.1:0-204178 GCA_021605095.1 Caerostris extrusa | reverse complement strand
CAGTCTAAAGAGCACCCAAAACACCACTGGCAACGTATTACGATTGCAAGCTAGCGTTTCTAGTAAAATAACCAAGTAAACTGTATATGCCTATGATATATATTTATTTTATATCCTGGACTTGTGTTTGGTCTATGAGGATGCAATAAATAGACCATCTCTCTTCAAGAAGTCAGGTATTTTCATCTAGGGCCAAGATATTTTTCCTGCTATAAAAACTGGGTATAATATATATTTATATACATATAATATATATATACTTTTTATACAAGTAGAGTAAAACCGTTCCCTTATGAATGATATTCAGGAATGAAAGAAAGTTTTCATTTTCTTCGGGATATTCTGGTATAGTCATAATGCGTTTTTAAAAAGGAAGAAGATGATGGGGAAAATAAAATGAAACTTCTTCTCCCTCGCCAAACATAAAAATCTTATATATTTTTCTTTGCATTTTTTTTTTTTTCCTTCTTAAAAAAAGGTATCTTATAGAATTATTTTGTGGGATTTAGAAGTATAGGAATTTCCAAAGGATTTAGCGATAATCCTTAAGGCAGATGCCCGAAGTTATTTTGTTATTTTTAAGGATCCGAAACCTACTTCATGAATTGTAAAAGAATTTGTAATAATACTGGAAATTATTCATACTATTTACTGTTGGTTATACTTTTTTAGAGTAACACTAAGTGTTTCAATGCAACTATATAAATATTATTAATAATTTTAAATGAATAAATATTAATTTTACGAATGGGAATCATATGATTACTAATATGTAAGATTAAAATGCATGTTTAAATTCTGATATTTGAAAAAAATATTACATAATAACTGATTAAGTTTTAAAATATTTTCAGACAATATAATATTTCGAGAGAATATAATATTTACAGACATACAATATAATATTTATATTATAAAATATAATATTTATATAATATTTCAAGAGAAAGGCTTTGTTAAAATTGTACGTGAATTTTACGTTTTTTAAATAATGAAATAAAAAAAAATAAGGAATCATATAGTTCATTATTTTAATAAATTCATGTATTGAAATAAGTAATTAAACAGAGGTGTTTTTTGTTTTGTTTATCAAAGAAGGTTCACATATCCAGATGATATATATATATATATATAGATAGGTGACAATTAAAATATTAAATTAAAATGCGCATAAAATAACTATTAAATTTGCGCTAAAGTAACTTTATAAAATCCGGCTAAATATTGGGCATTATCCTAATTTTTCTCAATAGAATATTAATTACTTAAAATATTATTATAAATAGTAAATAATAATTATAACTACTATTAAGAAAATTGTTAAAACGAAATTTATTTAATGAGTCTGTGATGTTTTGCTGTATCACACTAAAGTACTATAATTATATATTGATTAAATATATTAAATAATTTATATACATTACTATAATAATTATTAACAGTGAGAATATCAAATAAAATATTATAAAATGTTTAGTGTTTTCTTAACTGTAGTTACTGCTTTATATTTCATTTTTATAGTAATTTCAAAAAGAATTTTTAATCAGCACTAACTATTATTGTAAATTTAACGTTAATACGTAACGAAAAGAAAATGCCGTCATAAAACATTTTAACATAAAACAATTAAGGAAAAGAAAAAAATTGTCTTACCGTAAAAAGGATGACTGAAAAATGATTCTAATGACTGGAAGACAAATAAGCATTTAAAATTATATATATATATATATATATATAATGTTGGAAACTTTTGGGTAGGATTAATAATGATGAAATGTTTTGGGTAGGATAGGTGATGTATTTTAGGTAGATGCAATGGGGATGAGGTGATTTGGATGTTGACCCATAGATTACAAGGACTGTTTGAAGTTAGGGCTGAACTTCTAACAGCAAATGGTTTGATTCAACATCTTTATTTACTTGGCGCTGATTTTATTTAAACTAGAAATATTGATCAAAACATATATATTGTTGATTTTTTTAATTATTAAATTTTGGTATCTCATTTTTCCTTGTTGTATCACTAATATCCAGACGAACTAGTGAAATAATTGGCAAATTCAGCTAGTTGACTATTATAAACATTATAAGATACTTATTGGTTATAAAAAATAATTGAATTTTTATACGAACTTCTTGAAAAATTAATTCTTGATGTGGGTTATTATGCCAATAAAAATATTTCAATTTAAGAAATACATATAAATTGATAATATTATAAGTGTGACATTTATTTTTTTTTCAAAACAAGTTGATTTATATTTTCATTTAGATTGAACGTTTCTGAATAATGTTCATAAACAGCCACATTTAGGTTATATGCTAACATTTTTTATAACACACATCATTTATTTGAATATAAATTAATGGAAAAGCTCCTAACGCACATTAGTCATTCCTTTATAATAAATAGTAAGAGCAGTGACCCATTTTGTATCATAGATCAGTTTGCCTTTTAACAAGAAGAACAAGATGAGTAATGCTTGTCCTACTGATTTAGTGCATCTTTCCTTCTGTTGCTGGCCTTTCTGCAACTCGAAATGGATAGGGCCCCTTTTTCCATCATATTTCCTGCTGTTTCCATTTTTATCCCAACAAAACATAAGGACCTTCTCATGTTCGTTGAAGCAGATCATTTTCCCTTGGAAATGCATTATGCCGCCAGCAATTAATTCTGTATGATCATATAAACCATAGAGTCCTTGTTTTCCCATAAAGCTTTCATAAATTGCATGGACAATTATGTAAGAATAGAAATTATTCAACCCTCAAATACTTCCAATGATTCTTTAGATCAAGTAATTGGTTTAACATTTTTCATGTCATAAAATGGCTGTTATTTATTCGTTTTTTTTGCTGCATTCATTTACTAATAACAGCTACCATAGATAAAATATAAGAAAAAATGTTTATACCTTGCATAAATTAATTATTATTATTTGATATTTTAATTATTATAAATTTCTTATTTGGTTATTATGTAATTCCATTAAAACGTTAAAACATCAAAATAAAAGTCCTTGTTCGAAATATTTATTAATCACTTCATCTATCAAAAAATTCGTTTGATCAAATAGGGTTTAAGTATTTCATTGTCATATGACTTTAAATACATGAATAGCATACTTTGCATGATACTCAAATTGTTGATACTTACCATATGTTTACGTCAAACCACTGTCATATTTTTGAATATAGTGGAAATGAATTGAATATTCGTTTATGTACAATATTTAGATATATCAGTCGAACTAAAATTTACCTCATTCATGTATTAATAATCCAAAAATGAGGAATAATTTATACATTAAATTTTGACATAAACTATTAATGAATTTGTGTATATTGAATTATATTCTATTTCTATTAAATTTTATTCTAAAGTGAATATTCATTTATTTACAATATTTAAATACATCAGTCGAAGTAGAAATTTCCCCATTCATGTGCTAATATTTTCAGAATGAAGCATAATATATGTATTAAATATTGATGTCAACTATTACTGAATTTGTGTCTTAAATTATATTCTAAATTCAATATTAATTTATTTAAAATATTTAGATACATCATTTAAAGTATAAATTTTCTTCAATCATGTGGTAATATTCTTAAAATGAGGGATAATCTATATATTAAATTTTGACCTCAACGTTACTGAATTTGTCTCTTAAATTATATTATATGTATTTAGATTTATTGCAAAAAATTATAACTTTATAATATCTGTTAAATTTGCATCAGTTTGATTTTAAACATATATAATATATTTATTTTTGGCTAATAATTTATTATGGATAGACAAATCCTTAAATTAACATTTTTTTGTTTTGTTTTTTGTTACAAAAATGAATTAACTGAAAGTTTATAAAAGAAAGTATTACATGACGTGAAACCTTTCCTAGGAGATGCATTATTTTTATTGGGAGCATTATCGTTTTAAATGATGTGGTAACATGAACCTCAAAAAGATGCTGAAAATTTCTTCACTGGTAATTAGCTTGAAAGCTGCAAGAACGGCAACTAATTAGCTAATTATTCATCTTCTTAATGAACGTTAAATTCAAAAGAAAATCTAAAAAAAAAAAATCGTAGGTAATGAATGAGATGTATTATTATATTTCAAAACGTAAGGTCGCTCTTTTTAAGTTCAGTGCTTTCCAAATTAAGTTCTTATGGATAGAAATTATGTTCTGATAGATGATAGATTCTTAATTTGTTTTAACACAACATGTATATAAAAATAGTAAAATTAATTTAGAAATCAAATTTATTTAATAAATCTTTTAAAAATACATTTTATAAATACTTTTTTACATATTTTTACATTTCTATTAATTTTTTTTTTTCGTTAAAGTTTTACAGAAATTGTAATGCAATTTTAAAAAAATAATAATTTAAATTTATATTTGCATTGAATTTATCTAAATATTCACTATTTAACATAGTATGAAAGTATTTTTATTACAAATTTCAAGTTATGATTATTTTATGTAATTTTTTCTGTTTTGATTTTTACAGAGTTTAATTAAAAATTTAAATATCTGCTGTTTGACATTTTTAATGTAAAATGATGCTTTGAAATAATGAAAATATTACTCATGCAATAATGTGTTTAGAAAAAAAATGTTTACATTAAATGGATGCCGCTTAATATTATAATAATTCATACTATTTTTATATTTCAAATAAGAACGGGCCATAAATGTTTGTTTAATTTGACTCAGTGTAGTAAAATACCAATTATCTGAAACATGTTATGGAACTGTGTCATTTCCAAAGACCAATTAAATAATATCATTTGAATACGCTTTCAGTTGTAAAAAAAAAATGTTTTCTCAAATTAAATAAAATTTAAAGAAAATCTAAATGCAAGAAAATGTAGTAGTAATTAAAAACACGAAATTAACATCAAAATTTTCATTTAAAGCTATAATTTTTTTGATTACAGAAGCAATGTTATATTTTTTTAAGTAGTAACTAATAAATGGTTGAATAAATTCATGTTTTTGGAAACTTTTTAATATATATTAAATTAATCAAGCAAAAAAATAATTTATATTGATATTTTAGTTTAATTTCTAAAATAGTTATCGAAAGTTGGTACATAAAATGCTTTATTCAATTCCTTCTATTAGCTCACACTCTCCCTATATATATATATTGTTCAAATTTTCAATTGTTCATAAAATACTTTTTATTCATCCACTCAAGTTCAAATAAATTTTTGAACTTGTAGTGGATAACACTTGATGTTAATGCAGTTTTTCAGATATTAATTCAATAATTAAATTTAATTAATTAATTTTAGTTTTTTTTTTTTAGATTTAAGTTGCATGTATCTACCAATAGATGACGCCAGATAAACTTAAAAAATGAAGGAAAATTATTTATGAAGGACTTTTTGCAATATAGTGAAAAAAAAGAAGGAATTGACTTAAAAACAATTTTTTTATATTACTTGTTTACCTCAGGTGAATTTAAAAGCAACAACTAGTAACTGATATTAGCGTTTTGCAAATAATACTGACACTTCATTTTTGCATAAGTTTTATTTGTGTTGTAACATTAGATTCATTTAAAATCATAAAATAATAATTATTGTGATAATCAGGCAAATTTGTGTTTTGAAAAATATAATCAAAAATATAATGAAAAGTATTTGGTTTGCTAAATTCACTACAAATTTGTATGTGCATTTTTTTAAGGAAAAGCCGATAACTTTGAGTTATCATTAACTGTTATAATATATATTTAATTTTATATAAATTATTTTATTATTATTAAATATTATTTTTAACTCAAATTATATACATCTCATAACTTTCTAATTATCAGAATAATTATGCTAAAAAGTTTATTTTCGAACTTTTCAAGTAACTTCTTCAAAAATTGTTTTAAACAAATATTTTATTTAACATCCAGTTTTGAAATAAATTAAGATTAGATAATAAAAGATTATCAAGGGAAATACCAATCTATTCAGTAATATTTATTTATTTTTGAAATTAAATTACATAATTTATTGTTGTGCAAAAAATAATTGATATTTTGTTTATGTTAAGATCATACTTCATCCATTTTGGGTTAAAACTCATGGACTAGATTGGTCATCTTTAATTTAAAATACACGAAAATTAATTTACGCATGAAACCATAAATTTTGAAATATTAATTTCATTTTCTGACAATTTAAGCAAGATCAGTTTGTTAATTTAATCACCTGCAGATTAAAAGCTGTCTTAATATTTTGTATGGCATGGCATACTGTTTGTAAATTTTGTTTATTATTTATACAACCTATATTTTTCGTTTCCCATAGACCGTATATAAGTTAAAATTTTTTTATTTTATTATATACGAGATATATTTACCAACGAGATTTTGAAATAAATTACGAACAGACAACAACCGATTATAAAAGAAATTTCAATCGAATCAATAATATTTACTTATTTTTTAAAAATTAAATTCCGATAATTAAAATGTCGAACACTATAATGGACAATATAGAAAACAATTGATATTTTATTTATGTAAAGATCCTACTTCACCAATTTAAGACCAAACTCATAGAGAAGATTGATAATCTTCAACTTAATGAAAACTTTATGTGAAATTGCGAAATTTTTTCACGGGAAACAATAACGTCTTAAATATTATTTTAATTTTCCGTTCATATTCTTTTAATTTAAGCAATACCATTTTATTATTTTAATCTCCCTAAATTAAAGACTGTGTTATTATTTTATAAGCTATGCCATAGTATGAATGAAACCTTGTTTATTTCTATAGTATATATTTTTCATATCACTTAGACTTTTCCGTATCACTTAATTTTCATATCACTATTACTTATCATCATGTAATTAAAGTTATACATTTTTTTATGTATTAAGATTTATTATTCTCCTATAATTCTGAATTTGAAAGCTTTTAATTAATTTTTAGTATTATTCCAATTTGTCTTCTTAACAGACAGTGCGTTTCATGGTAGTGGGTAAAGGGGTGAGATGTGACGTAAAATATGAAATTCAATGAATGAAAATGAATACTATTATTCCAATTCACCTTTTTAACACATAGTGAGTTCCATGGCACTGGTAAGGGGTGAGGTGTAAAGTAAAATATCCGAAATCAATCATTCTTCTGCTAAATAATATATCAATATCCAAATAATATTTAGATATTTTAATCTACATCAATTTGTAAAATTATATATCGAACAAATTAAAAATATATAGCCGTTATAATCACATGTAAAACATTCTCGTTATTATATTTTTAAATTTATTTGTCTCCCCTTAGCAAAAAGCGCTTATTAGATTAGGTAATATTGCAGCTGTTAAACTTTTATTCGACCACGTAATATATGCCACTCTTTCCTCTGGCTGTTTATAGTTTTGTTTAATAGCGCAGACTTTCAGATTGTCTTTCTTCTGGAAAAGAAAATTATCTTCACTAAATGTTCGCAACCGCTACTTCCTGCCATTATGATATTGTTTTTTCAAATGGCTTTGAGAGCTGACTTTCTAAATCTCATTTCAAATTTCTGCGTCTCACTTCATCCCCCCCCCTTTTACTATTCCCCCCCCACCCCCACCCACCGTTTCAAATTTTTTATTAAGTTGGTTGGAAAGGAGAGAGGAAATAAGATTATGTTTTGCTGTTTTATCCTTATTGAGATGTCTTTTTTTTTTGTTGTTGTTTTCTTATTTTGACTCATTTTCATTGCTTATTTTATTTGTGCATCCCTTCTCTCTGGAGTCCCGTGAAAATTTTTTGTTGTTGTTGTCCCCAAAAGGCCAGGGGTTAATTTCGTTCCCGCAATTTCCATCATGTAATATCTCCCTTTTGGCATGACGGCTTTGGGAAAACATTTCAGTTTTTCGAAGAATTAAAAAAGAAAATGAAAATAAACTGACAAAAAATAATAAAAAATAAGGAAGAAACAAAGGAATTTGGGTAAAAAGGGAAAAAAAATGATACGGAAGAAAAATGAATGCCATAGCGAAACAATTCTAATTTAAGAAGAGTTGAGAGTTTTTATTAACGTTCGAAATGTTTTATGCCGGCGAATGATGGGTAATTTTTATCACTCATCATATATGGCATCGGAACAAAATATTGATGCAGAATTAACTGAAATTTTGTCTGTCATTGATATAAAATAGACGAGAATATCATTTTCTGGGAATTCAAACAAAATAATTATAATGAAAAATTATCGATTGATTTTATCTAGCAACATTTGGTCATAAATATATTTGCGTTAGAATTGGAATTTGATGTTTATTTCATAGTTGTTAAAACGGATGGATGTTTATAATGATTGAGACTCCTCTTTAAGCGGTAGGTCGCTGTCTAATATGATCGTAAAGCGTTGCACGATCGTGTTACTCGCGTCCGTCGCACATTTCAAGATACACGTGCCCTCTTTTTATATATAATATTTTTAACAGATATTAGGATTCATGCAGAGTTAAAAATGAGTGAAGGGTGACGTAAAGTGTCAGAAATCAGTCATTCTTCTGCAAAAAAAAAAATATCAATATATCTACAATTGAAACTATATCTACAATTGTATATTACATCAATATCTATAATTGTAGTTTGCATCAACATTTACAAAATCAACATTTACAATTGTAGTTTGCATCAACATTTACAATATTTGCTACTTTTACAATTGTAGTTTACATCAACATCTACAATTGTAGTTTACATCAATATCTACAATTGTAGTTTACATCAATATCTACAATTGTAGTTTACATCAATATCTATAGCTTGTTATGATCGCATGTAAAACATTCTCTATGATAGTTTTTTTTTTAATTTCTTATGTCCTCCAAAAAGTAAAAGCTCTTATTAGCCAAGGTAATATTCCGGCTGTTAAACTTTTATTCGACCACCTAATATATTCTGCTTTTTCATCTGGCTGTTTATAGTTTAGTATAACAGCACAGACTTTCGGATTGTCTTTCTTCTGCACAAGAAATTCTCTTCACTAAATGTTTCGCAACCGCTACTTCCTACCATTATGATATTGCTTCTTCAAATGGCTTTAAGAGCTGACTTTCTTAATCTCATTTCAAATTTCTACATCTCACACCTCCTTCCCCCATTTTTTTACTGTTCCCAAACCCCGTTTGAAATATGTGATTAAGTTGGTTAGAGGGAGAGAGGGAAATAAGGTTATGTTTTGCTGTTTTATCCTTATTGAAATGCCTTATCTTTTTTTTGCTTCTTTTTTTGTCAAAATTTTCCGTCCTGAGTCCCGTCAAAATTATTTGTTGTTGTTGTCCCCAAAAAGGCAGGGGTTATTTTCGTCCCCGCAATTTCCATCATGTAATATCTCCTTTTTGGCATGATGGCTTTGAGAAACAATTCAGTTTCGAAGACTTAAAAATAAAATGACAAAAAAAATATTAAAAAATGATGAAACAAAGGAATTTGGAGAATGAAGGTTAAAGAAAAAAAATGATACACATGAGAAAATGAATGCCATAGCGAAACTATTCCAATTTAATAAGAGATGGAAGTTTTTATTAACGTTCGAATTGTTTTATGGCTCCGAATGATTTGTAATTTTATCACTCGGAGGAGCTTCGGAACAGAGCATGGACGCAAAATTGGATCTAATTTTGTCTTTCATTGAGACAAATATGCGAGAATATCATCGATGTAGGAATTAAAATAAAATAATTAAAAGGAAATATTAGCGAAAACATTAAATTGATTTTATCAAGAAGTATTTCGTCTTCAAAATATTCCATTAGAAAAATATTTATATTTATTTTGATAGTTATTAAAATGGATGAATGTTTGTAATAGTTCAGTGTATGTTTGCGGTCTCATATGACCATAAATTGTCACTGAGCGAAATCAGACTTCTCACCCACATCATTCCCAAACTGTAAAAGGAATATCAGCTCTAGGCGTAGTGGTATAATACTTCTGTAAGGGTGTTGGGTTACCCCATAAGAAAAAAAAACATGTCTTGAAATATGCCAGCAGTCCGACGGCCTTGGTCCATCATGGGACTTGTATCGATGTATACGTCACACTTCCGTCCTTCCCTTATTTTCTATTTCCCCACCCCTTTTCAAACCTGTAATAATAAAATAAAATAAAATATGAAATCTGTCTGTTTAAATATCTATCAAAATAAAATATTAATATCCATGAAACATTCTCAGATCAATTTTTAAATTATGTATTTAACAAATTTAAAACATATAGCTTGTTAAGATGACATGTAAAATATTCTAGGTAATATTTTTTTTTTTTAATTTCTTGTATCCCCAAAAAAGGAAAAGCGATTATTAGTCTAGGTAATATTCCAGCTGTATAACTTTCATTTAACCACCTAACATATTCCACTCTTTCCTCTGGCTGTTTATAGTTTAGTTTAATAGCGCAGACTTTCGCATTGTCTTTCTTCCTCATAAGAAAATTCTCTTCACTAAATGTTTCGCAACCGCTACTTCCTGCCATTATGATATTGCTCTTTCAAACGGCTTTAAAGCGCTGACTTTCCAAATCTAATTTCAAATTTCTACGTCTCACTTCGTCCCTCCCCTTTTTTTACTATTCCCCCCACCCGCCCCCTCCGTTTCAAATCTGTGATTAAGTTGGTTGGAGTGAGAAAAGGAAATAAGGTTATGTTTTCCTGTTTTAACCTTATCGAGATGTTTTTTTGCTTCTTATTTTGTCTTATTTTTCATTGCTTAATTTTTTTGTGCATCCTTTCTCTGTCTGGAGTCCCGTCAAATTTTTTTTTTTCTTTTGTCCCAAAAGGCCAGGGGTATTTTCGTCCCCGCAATTTCCATCGTGTAATATCTCCCTTTTGTCATGAAGGCTTTGGGAAAAACAATTCAGTTTCTAAGACTTAAAAAGAAAATGAGCATAAAATGACAAAAATAAAAATAAGGAAGAAACAAAGGAATTTGGGGAAGGAAGGGGAAAGAAAAATGATACGTAAGAGAAAATGAATGCCATAGCGAAACTATTCTAATTTAAGGGGAGATGGGAGTTTTTATTAACGTTCGAAATGTTTTATGCCTTCGAATGATGGGTTATGTTATCACTCAACGTATAAGACTTCGGAACAGAACATGGACAAACAATTAGCTGCAATTTTGTCTATCATTGAGATAAAAATGCGACAATATCATTTTTTGTAGGAATTTCAATAAAATAATTAAAATGAAAATTAGCGAAAAATGTAATATTGATTTTATCAACAAATATTTGGTCATGAAAATATTCCGTTAGATATATAAATTCATGTTTATTTCGATAATTTTTAACATAATCGCAGTTCAGATTTTTTTTTCTTTTGCATGATTAATATATACCCATATATTATCGAAATGATCTACATTAGTACCATATATTAATTCATGAATTAATTAATAAATGGTATTGCCTTTCTCAACTTTTTAACCGATCAGGGGTTAAATGGTAATGGTACGGATATAATGCAAAGTATAAGAAATCAGTTATTCTTCTCTAAAATAAATTATCAAAATTCGCGAAACACATTCATAATAATATCATCATTCATATTTAATATACATTATATATTGACAAATTAAAAACATATAGCTTGTTATGATCACATGTAAAACATTCTCAGTAATATTTTATTTTAATTCTTATATAACCTGAAAAGGCAAAAGCGATTATCAGTCTAGGTAATATTCCAGCTGTTAAACTTTTATTCAACCACCTAATATATTCTGCTTTTTCCTCTTTCAGTTTATAGTTTAGTTTAATAGTGCAGACTTTCGGATTGTCTTTCTTCTGCGCAAGAAATTTTCTTCACTAAATGTTTCGCAACCGCTACTTCCTGCCATTATGATCTTGCTTTTTGAAATGACTTTAAGCACTGACTTTCTAAATCTCATTTCAAATTTCTGCGTTTTACTTCATCCACCCTCCTCTTTTTTTCTATTCCCCCATCCCCCGTTTCAAATCTGTGATTAAGTTGGTTGGAGAAAAGAGGAAATGTTATGTTTTGCTGTTTACCTTTATTGAGATGCCTTTTTTTTTTTTTTTTTTTTTTTTTTTTTTTGTCTTATTTTCATTGCTTATTTTTTTGTTCCCTTCTCTCCTGGAAAAAGTTGCCCCAAAAAGGCCGGGGTTGTTTTCGTCCCCCAATTTCCATCATGTAATATTTCCCTTTAGGCATGACGGCTTTGGAAAACAATTCAGTTTTGAAGACTTAAAAAGAAAATGAAAATAAATGACACACAAAAAATAAGGAAGAAACAAAGGAATTTGGGGAAGGAAGGAAAAGAAAAAAAATGATGTAAGAGAAAATGAATGCCTTAGCGAAACTATTCTAATTTAAGAAGAGATGGGAGTTTTTCATTAACGTTCGAAATGTTTTATGCCTCCGAATGATGAGTAATTTTATCACTCATCCTATATGGCTCAGGAACAGAACATGGATGCACAATTAGCTGCAATTCGTTTATCATTGAGATAAATATGCAAGAATATCATTTTTTTTTTGTAGGAATTCGAATAAAATAAAATAATTAAAATTGAAATATTAACAAAAAACATGAACGGATTTTATCAAAAAGAAATATTTGGAGATCTATTCCAAAAATATTCCGTTAGAAATAGAATGTCATGTTTATTTCGATAATTATTAACATAATAACAGTTCAGATTTGTTTTCTTTAGCACATAAGATATGGCCATATATTATCTAAATGATTAACATTAGTACTATCGTATTAAAATTGTCATATGCATTAGAAAAAAAAATGTTTATTAATAAAACTAAATGGTAGAGGTTAGGATTTTTTTTTTTTTTTCTGCATGATGCAAAAAATCAGAAATAAATTATTCTTCTGTAAAATAAAAAATCAAATGGGCTCATGAAACACTATTCATAATATTATCTTTATTCATATTTATTATATATTATATATTGAACAAATTTAAAACACATAGCTTGCTTATGATCACATGTAAAACATTCTAGTTATTATATTTTTTTTTTAATTTCTTTCATCCC
Organism: Caerostris extrusa; assembly: GCA_021605095.1. Lineage (NCBI taxonomy): Eukaryota > Metazoa > Arthropoda > Arachnida > Araneae > Araneidae > Caerostris > Caerostris extrusa. The sequence goes on along the minus strand of BPLR01016066.1, from coordinate 191,139 downwards.
GCTCCCAAAAAAAAAGCGATTATTAGTCTAGGTAATATTCCAGCTGTTAAACTTTTATTCGAACCACCTAATATATTCTGCTTTTTTCCTCTGGCTGTTTATAGTTTAGTCTAATAGCACAGTCGTTCGATTTTGTCTTTCTTCTGAGCAAGAAATTTCTTTCTCACTAAATGTTTCGCAACCGCTACTTCCTGCCATTATGATATTGCTTTTTCAAATGAGTTTAAGAGCTAACTTTTTAAATCTAATTTCAAATTTCTACTTCATCCCTCCCCCTTTTTTTGACTGTCTCCCCCACCCCCGTTTCAATTCTGTGATTAAGTTGGTTGGACAGAGAGAGGAAATAAGGTTACGTTTTGCTGTTTTTATCCTTTATTGAGATGTCTTTTTTTTCTTCTTATTTTGACTTATTTTCATTGATTATTATATTTTTTTGTGCATCCCTTCTCTCTCTCTGAGTTCCGTCAAAATTTTTGTTCTTGTCCCCAAAAAGGCCAGGGTTATTTTCGTCCCCGCAATTTCCATCATGTAATATCTTCCCTTTGGCATGACGGTTTTGAGAAAACAATTCAGTTTCGAAGACTTAAAAAGAAAATGAAAATAAAAACAAAAAAAAGGAAGAAACAAAGGAATTTGGGAAGGAAGGGAAGAAAAAAAAAATGATACGTAAGAGAGAAAATGAATGCCATAGCGAAACTATTCTAATTTAAGAAGAGATGGGCGTTTTTTATTAACGTTCGAAATGTTTTATAGCTTCGAATGATTTGTAATTTTATCACTCGTCATATAGAGCTTCGGAACAGAGCATGGACGCACAATTTGCTCTAATTTTGTCTTTCATTGAGACAAATATGCGAGAATGCCATTTTTGTACTAATTTAAATAAAATAATTAAACTGTAAAAAGGACTATTCCCAAACTGTAAAAAGGCATCTCTGCAGTAGGCGCAGTGATGTGGTGTGGCGTAGTAGTGGTATAAGTGGTAAGAGTGTTGGGCGTAGGGCTACCCCATAAAAATAAAACATCTGTCTAGAAATCTGCCAGTAAGCAAATGGCATTGGCCCACCGTAAGACTGTCGAGCAAATGTCTACGTCTAACTTATTCCCTTCTATTTCGTACTATTCCCCTCACCGTTCCAATTCATAAATAAAATAATAAATAATAATAATAACATGAAACCTTAAATCCCTCTGTCTCTATCAAAATATATGTGAAATAAAATATCAATATCCTTAAAGCATGCTCAGATCAATTTCCAAATTATATATCGAACAAATTTAAAACATACAGCTTGTTATGATCAGATGTAAAACATTATCGGTAGTATATTTTTTTATTAAATTCCTTATGTCCCCCAAAAAAGCAAAAGCGATTATTAATCTAGGTAATATTTCCAGCTGCTAAACTTTCATTCGACCACTAAATTCCACTATTCCACTTTTTTTCCTCTGGCTGTTTATAGTTTAGTTTAATAGCGCAGACATTAGAATTTGTCTTTCTTCCTCAGCAAGAAATTCTCTTTACTAAATTTTCGCAACCGCTACTTCCTGCCATTATGATATTGCTTTCTCAAACGGCTTTAAGAGTTGACTTTCTAAATCTCAATTCAAATTTCTACGTCTTACTTCATCCCCCCTTTTTTTTTTACTATTCCCCCACCCCCGTTTCAAATCTGTGATTAAGTTGGCTGGAGAGAGAGAGGAGGGAATAAGGCGATGTTTTGCTGTTTTATCCTTATTGAGATGTCTTTTTTTCTGCTTATTTTTGTCTTATTTTTTATTTTTCATTGCTTATTATTTTTTTGTGCGTATCCCTTCTCTCTCTGGAGCCCCGTGAAAATTTTTTGTTGTTGTCCCCAAAAAGGCTAGGGGGGATTATTTTCGTCCCCACCATTTCCGTCATGTAATATCTCTCTTTGGCATGACGGCTTTGGAAAACAATTCAGTTTCGAAGATTATAAAAACAAAATGAAAATAAAATTTAAAAAAAAAAAGGAAAAAACAAAGAATTTGGGGAAGGAAGGGAAGAAAAAAAATGAGACGTAAGAGAAAATGAATGCCATAGCGAAACTATTCTAATTTAAGAAGAGATGGGAGTTTTATAACGTTTAAGAATGTTTTATGCTTACAAATGATTTGTAATTTTATCATTCATCATATAGAGCTTCGGAACAGAGCATGGACAAGCAATTAGCTGCAATTTTGTCTTTCATTGAGATCAATATGCTAGAATATAATTTTTGAGCTAATTCAAATAAAATAATTAAAAGGAAAAATTAGCAAAAAGCTTTATACTGATTTCATCAATTAATGTTTGGTCATAAAAATGGTTCCATTAGTGGTAAGAGTTTCGTGCTTATTTTTATAGCATTAAAAAAAATTTGTTTTTTTAGAAATCTGATAAATATAAGGTCGGCCCAATAAGTAAAATGATAGTAAAAATGTTAATAAATTAATATAAATGATAAATGATGATATGATGTTACAAATGATAATCAATAATAATAAATGGATTGACTCTATCAAAAATATTAGGTCATAAATGCACTGATATGTGACAAAAGTCATGGGATACCTCTTAATATCGTGTCGGCCCTCCTTTCGCCCGGCGATGTGCAAACTCCACGTGGCATGGACTCAACACATTCGTTGGAAGTCTTCTGCTTAGGAATATTGAGCCATGCTGTCTCGATAACGTCCAAAAGCAAAAGCGTTGATGTTGCTGGATTTTGGGCACAGCTGCTAAACTTTCATTCCTCTCAATGATGTCCACTTTTTGCTCGATGGGATTCATGTCGGGCGATCTAGGTGGCCAGATCATTCGTTGGAATTGTCCTAGAATGTTCTTCAAACCAATCGCGAACAGTTGTGGCCCGGTGACATGGCGCATTGTCATTTAAAAATCCCATCGGCTGTTTGGGTACATGAAGTCCATGAATGGCTGCAAGTGATCTCCAAGTAGCTGAACATAAGCATTTCCAGTCAATGTTCGGTCCAGTCGCACCGTTTCAAAGGACCAAGTCCATGCCATGAAAAAAGAGCCCACCAATAAGACGATGTTTTGCAGTTTTACCTTATTGAGATGTCTTTGCCTGCTGAATTTTGGGTCCATTTTTTATTGCTTATTGGGGTCTGTGCCTCTCTCTGAACCCCGTGAAAATTTTTGCTCTTACCAACTGAAATCGTGACTCATTTTCGGACCAGGCCACGGTTTTCCATTCATCTTTTGGCAACCGATATGCTCACGTGCCCACGAGAGTCGCTGCAAAACGAAATGTCGTTCTGTCTGTAAAATCGGCAAAAACGGTCTTCTGCTGGAATAGCCCAAGAAAGCCAAATTTGTCCGCGTAAGAGTTCTAAAACAGACAAGTCCTTTTAAGTCCCAAAGATGGGAGTTTTTATAAAGTTTAAGCATGTTTTATGCTTACAAATGATGGAATTTTACGATTCCTTGCATACGTCGCCGGTCTCGGTTGTTACAGTGCATGGTCGAAACAATGCGCTGTCCATGGTGGATCAAAATACCTAGAAATTTAATTGTTGAGGAATTTAAATAGAATAATTAAATGAAAATTAGAAAAAGCTTTTATACGATTTCATCAAATGGCATGACCCATGCGTCCATTAGCTGATAAATTTCCGCGTTCAAATATTATAGCTATTAAAAAAATTATTTCAGATTTTTTTAGTTAAATCATAAATATAAAACCGGTTTAATGAATAAAATGATAGTAAAAATGTTAATAAATTAATATAAATGATGACATTTTACAACTGATAATCAATAATGCTACTGCCATCTGAAATCAAGAAATATTAGGTCATAAATATATTTCATGACTTTAAATTCATATTTTGTTGATAATTATCAACATATTCCCCGGTCAGATTTTTTTTGTTTGCATGATTAATATATGGCAATATATTATCTAAATGATTAACATTAGTGCTATATATTAATTTATTTGTTATTATATGAATTCATAAAAGGCACTATCTTTCACCTTTTCAACTGATCAGTGGTTAAATGGTAGAGGTAAGGATGTGATGCAAAGTATCAGAAATCAATTATTCTTCAGTAGAATAAACTATCAATATTCAGGAAACACATTCATAATAATATCATCATTCATATTTAATATATATTATATATAGAACAAATTTAAAATATATAGCTTGTTATGATCACATATGAAATATTCTCGATACTATTTTTTTTATTTTCTGATATTCCCAAAAAGGGCAAAAGCGATTATTATTCTGGGTAATATTCATGCTGTTAAACTTTTATTCGACTACCTAATATATTCGACTACTTTATTCCTTTCACTCTCACTGTTCTTAGTTTAGCTTAATAGCGCACACTTTCAAATTGTCTTTCATCTGGACATGAAATTTCTCTTCACTCAATGTTTCGCAACCGCTACTTCCTGCCATTGGGATATTGCTTTTCAAACGGCTTTAAGAGCTGACTTTCTTAATCTCATTTCAAATTTCTGAGTCTCACTTCATACTTCCAAATTTTTTTACTATTCCCCCCCGCCCTGTCTCAAATCTGTGATTAAGTTGGTTGGAGACAGAGAGGGAAATAAGGTTATGTTTTTGCCGTTTTTATCCTTATTCAGATGTCCTTTCTTTTTTTATTGCTTCTTATTTTGTCTTACTTTTCATTGCTTTTTTTTTTTGTGCATCTCTTCTGTCTCTGGAGTCCCGTCAAAATTTTTTGTTGTTGTCCCCCAAAAAGACCAGGGGTTATTTTCGTCCCCGCAATTTCCATCATGTAATATCTCCCTTTTTGGCATGACGGCCTTGGGAAAACAATTCAGTTTCTAAGACTTAAAAAAAAATGAAAAAAATGACAAAAATATCAATGAAAGAAAACTGAAAAAAAAAGAAATTTGGGGGAAGGAAGTGAAAGAAAAAAATGATATGAGAGAAAATGAATACCATAGCGAAACTATTCTAATTTAAGAATGCTTTATGCCTTCGAATGATGGGTAATTTTATCACTCGTCATATATGGCTCCGGAACTAGAACATGGACGAACTATTAGCTGAAATTTTCGACGGTCATGGAGATAAATATGCAAGAATACCATTTTTTGTAGGAATTTAAATAAAATAATTCAAATGAAAATTAGCGGAAACAGTATGCTGATTATTTCTGTGTAGTATATAACACTAAAAAGGAAATATAAATATATATATATAAGATATAAATTAAAAAATTAAATCATTAAAAATTTCTTTCATATATTTATTTTACTAGTGGCTTTAAAAATCATTAAAAATATTTATTTTCTATACTTTTTTGTTTCACTTAGCTTTAAAAAATCGATATCAATTTGGGTGTTTGCACATTGTAATTGGTATTGCAGATTAGCGTCTGTTGTATATGCGCTAGCTTTGTGTTTAATCAATTTCATTTTTGAAAAAAAAATATCTTGCAGGTTTAAGTTGAACCAAAAGCTCAAGCAACTTCAACTAACATTCTAATGCTATCAACAATCAACTGTGCATATCTAGGGATAGCCATTGCGTCCCTACGGTTACTTAAAGAGCGTTATATTAGATGTACCAAGATGTACGCGCATCATGAGTACGTAGAATATTTTAATTATTCTGAGAAATCATAAATTAAAAACAGGCAATATCTGTCATATATAAGCAAAGAATAATATTTTAAAATTAAAGTTATTTTTTCTCATAATTCCGACAGTTAATTTTTGATTATATGGATACCCACATAATGTATATTTTTTTTAATTCATTGGGTTTCACTACTTTGATCATGATAAAAAAAAATATATTTTGTAAAAGTGTGATCAATCTCGCGTGCCGACAAAATATTCAAGGTGGACAGCGGGTTGCCCCCCCCCCTCCGTTCTAAATTATATATTGAACAAATTTAAAATAAATAGATTGGTAAACATATAGGTTGTGATCACATGTAAAACGTTTTCGGCAATATTTTTTTTAAATTTCTTACGTCCTCAATAAAAGAAATAGCCATTATTAATCTAGGTATAAATATTCCAGCTGTTAAATTTTTATTCAACCACCTAATGTATTCTACTTTTTCCTCTGACAGTTTATAGTTTAGTTTAATAGCACAGACATTCGCATTGTCTTTCGTCTGCACAAGAAATTTCTCTTCACTAAATGTTTCAAACCGCTACTTCCTGCCATTATGATATTGCTTTTTCAAATGGCTTTAAGAGCCGACTTTCTAAATCTCATTTCAAATTTCTACGTCTCACTTATCCCCCCCCCTTTTTACTATTCCCCCACCCCCGTTTAAAATCTGTGATTAAGTTGGCTGGAGAGATAGAGGGAAATAAGGTTATGTTTTGCTGTTTTATCCTTTATTGAGATGTCTTTTTTTTTTGTTGCTCCTTATTTTGTTTTATTTTTCATTGCTTATTTTTTTGTGCATCTCTGCTCTCTGGAGCCCCGTCAAAATTTTTTGTTGTTCTCCCCCAAAAGGCCAGGGGGGTTATTCGTCCCTGCAATTTCCATCTTGTAATATCTCCCTCTTGGCATGACGGCTTTGAGAAAATAATTCAGTTTCGAAAACTTAAACAGGAAATGAAAATTAAAGGACAAAAATAAAAAAAAAAAAAACAGAAGAAACAAAGGAATTTAGGAAGGAAGGGAAAGAAAAAAAAAAATGATACGTAAGAGAAAAATGAATGCCATAGCGAAACTATTCTAATTCAATTTTAAGAAGAGATGAGAGTTTTTTTTTTTTTTTTAGTTCGAAATGTTTTATGCTTTTGAATGATGGATAATTTTGTCAATCATCCTATATGGCTTCGAACAAACATTGACGAAAAATTTGCTTAAATTTTGTCTGTCATAGAGATAATTATGCGAGAATATCCTTTTTGTAGGAATTCAAATAAAATAATTAGAATGAAAAATTAGCAAAAAATTGATTGATTTTTATCAAGAAATTTTTTTGGTCAAAAAAATACATCGTAGAAATATAACGTTTTCATTTTCATTTTAATAATTATTAAGAATATCATAGACCATATGTTTGTAGTTTAAATACTAATATATGACAGAACTAATATGTATTTGGTTCTAATTTCGATGCTATATTTGATTAATTCATAGATAACATAGATGTTTTAATAAAATGAATTATTAACGTATTCATTGAATAGGATGCATAGGATAAATATTTATAGCACGTTAAAATAAAATTAAGACATGAAATTTTGTTTAAGGATTTGCTTTCGCTGATTTTATATACTAATTTTGATTAAAGCAAATTAAATGGTAATCAAACTTAATATGCAACAAATAAATATATTTACTTATTTATGATACACCATTCATTTGAAAGTTTAACATAGAACTTAAATGTTCATACTATATTTTTGAAAACATAAAATGAAACATAAAGAAACGTAAGATTCACATATATATATTTTTTTTATTTATGATGCCGTGCATGCATTTTAACATTAAACATTGAACTTGAATTTTCATATTATATTTTCCCATTAAAAATAGAATGTTATGTTTATTTTTATAATTATTAACAAAATCATAGTTCATATGTTTTTTTAGTTAAATTGTTATTGCACATTTAATATGTATTTAGTATTAATTTTTATGTTAAATTTGCCTAATTCATCCAAAGATATTTAGTAAATTGAATTATTAGCATATTTATTGAATAGGATTCGTAGGACAAAAGTTCATGGTACGTTTTAAAATAAAAATAACCCTTGAATTTTATATTGGGATTTTCATTCTCTAATTTTTATATGCTAATTTTGATTAAAAGTAAAATAAATAAATAGTATCATATTTAATATGCAACCAATAAATATATTTACTTATTTATGATGCAGTATATGTCTTTCAGCATTAAACATCGAACTTAAATGTTCATACTATATTTTTGCAAAATAAAAATGAAACATAAGTTTTACGTATAAGTTTTTCTTTTATTTATTTATTATGCAATGTATGCATTTGAACATTAAACATTGAACTTAATGTTCATACTATATTTGTGACAAGATAAAATGAAACGTAAAGAATCGTAAGATTTATACAGTTACAAGAATGGTACAAATTAATTATAATAAATTTATTTTTTATTTAAATATATATAAATGAACATATAATCGAATAATAAGTTATTAATAAATATCGCATATCGCCAATTAGATATATTAATTTAATGCATCGCGAAAAAAACTTTCTTCCAGAAACTCAAATAAATAGCATCGTACTTAATATGCAATCAATAAAATATCTTTACTTATTTATGATTCAGTGTATGCATTTGAACATTATACATTGAACTTGAATGTTCATACTCCATTTTTGGCAAGATAAAATGAACATCATGAATCGTAAGATTTACATATAAGTATCTTTTTATTTATGATACTTTGTGGCATTGGAAAATTAAACTTGAACTTGAATGTTCATACTATTTTTTTGACAATATAAAATCAAACACAAAAATCGTAAGATTTACACATAAAAATCTTTTTTTTTATTTATTGATAATGTAATGAATGCATTTGAAAATTAAATATTGAACTTAAACGTTCATATAATATTTTTGATAATATAAAATGAAACATAATCTTAAGATTTACATGTAAATAACTTTTTTTATGATGTTTACTGTCCAAATGCATATATTCCATTAAACTTAAATGTCCATACTATATTATGATAATGTGAAACACAAAGAATCGTAAGATCTATAAGTATTATTTTTTTATTTATGATGTGTGTATCGCATTTGAAAATTAATCATTGAACTTAAATGTTCATACTATATTTTTGACAGTATACAATCAAACATAAAGAATCGTAAGATTTGTAAAAAAATATTTTTTTATTTATAATACAGTGCCATTTGAAAAAATTAAAATTGAATTTAAATGTTCATATTCTCTTTTGACAACATAAAATGAAGCATAAAGAACCGTAAAATTTATATCCTAACAGGCATGGTAAAAATCAATTAAAACAAATTATTATTTTAAAATACAGGAGTGAACACAATAGTCATATATTAGGTTATTAATAACTCTCGTATAAATGCGATTAAATATGTTAATTTAATGCATCACAAAAAACTTCATTCAAGAGACTCTGATAAATTATAAGTATTAATAAAATTCAAATAATTTTTAATTCTATACAATTGTTTACTTGTATATTCATCATCAACAAATACATTTTAAATTGGCTTATGAAATAAGAATCAATTATTCTACCTTACTTAAAATCTACAACAGAAAAATGCTTAAAAATGAAATTACTGCTTTAATTAAAAACGTAAATGTTTTATTCATTTATCAGTCTGCTATTATATGCTGATATTGAATATTTTAATTCTACACATTTTAATAAAATTACAAATATTTAAAACTGCAAAAAATATTGCATTATTAAAGTAAGTGGAATAAATTATTCAATTTGCAAATTCACTTATACCTCGTCCATTGATATTCATGTTCATGAAAACTATTGCTAATTGAAAGCTAATCCCAGAACATGAAAATATTTTTTACATATCTAGAAAATTAAATTAGAGAGATTTATTTGTAACTCTACACTAAAACTTACTGAAGACAATTTAAAACAAATTATTCCTTGCTAAGAGATTAATTTTATTTTGTCCAATTAAACGTATTTATTATTTTTAATATATTCATATAATTTATTGGAAATATTTTGTTTATGTAAAATATTTGTCTCAAAGGGATTTTAATGAGAGGGATAAAAATACGATATTTTATGAAGAATAAACTTTAATACTCAGAAATTATATATAAATATGTATGACTTTCTATATGCATTATTTAAATAAATGAATTGCTTTGTAGTTTTATATGCTACAATTAGTTTTTAAAATTTATTCTACTCATTATGGAAAATAATGTTTTTAGAATACCAAACTATGAACTTTTCAATTTTTTTTAAAATTTATTATGCAGCGGTAAGTTCTGTAATCTCTAGTTACAGAAGCATAGAGACAATAGAAATTGCAACTTCAAATGATCAAAGACGAAAAAAACCCTCAAGGGTATTTTAATAATTAATAAATTGCAAATAATAATTAATAAATTATAATTTAAATAGTTGTTTCTTAAATTAATTTCACTCAAATTAATTTTCAAAACTGTTAAAAATTACATGTTTTTCAAATAAAGGTATTCTATAAAAATTTGAATCACTTAGTATTCCATTTATAAATAAAATATTATTATATAATGCTATATTATTGTGTACGTTGTAAATATTATTAGTTTATACATAGTGTGTAGTATAACTTATTATAAATAATATACTATAGTATACCTATTTATAAAATACAATAATAAGATTAAAAATTTAATATAGATAATAATAAAATACTGTGAAAATATCCATTGTTAAAATATATTGGAAAATTTGGACTATTATAAATAGATAAATAATGTCAAATTTACTTTATAAAGTAGAATAGATATCACATTTCGTGTTTTTAAAAAAATACCTGATAATTATTAAATGATTAAATTAATTTTCATGTTATACATTTTATTTTTCAAACGAATGATCAGTTTACGTTACAATTTTCATACTGTAAAATAATCAAAGAAATTTATATTACAGTTTTCTCTCAAAAATAATTTTTGTTTTTAAACTAATCACAGATTATAATCATTAAAGATCTTCAAATTTATTTAATTATGATTGATTTGGCTTAAATCTATTTAAGTCTTATATTTGATTATTCTACAAAAATATATAATTTAATCAATATTTGATGTTTAAAACTTAAATCAGTTTAAAAAATATATTTCTACATTTTAAATCTTTAGATATAAGCACTTCATAATTATTTGTAAATAATATGTCACTTTTACCTTTGAGTAAACTTAAAATAAATCAAAGATTCAAATGTAAGTTTTGGTTACTTTACGATGCTTTGAGGAAAATATTTTTATTTGTAAATTATTCATCAGTAGTAGCAGTCAAAGTTTATAATATCCAGGATATGTTTTATTATTTCCTTACAATTAATATTTTTACAATAATGAGATTTCAATTTAAATTTACCGAATTTATTTCTTTTTTAATTTTGAATCAAATAAATTATTGACAATAATGATTTAAGAAAATATTTCATGTAGATAATATATTAGATTAGATAGATTAAATATAAGTAATAAAATAAAGACATTATAGATTGAATAATATAGATTAATAGATAGATAGATAAATAATAATATATATTAGTAAGTAATAGATGAAATATAAATAATAAAATAAAAGCATCCTGATGGAAATTACGGTTGGAACTTACTAATTGGCAACTAAAGAAGCTCGATATAAAGTAAGAAATATGAAATTAAACTGAAATATACTCGTTATTGCGTCAAATATTGCCATTATAAGTTCGCAAATAACAAAAGCCTTCAGTTGTGGTCTATTAAGTAAGAAGAAGAGAACAAACTCTCATACTCCACCCTTGGGGAGTACTTGTAACAAATTGAAGTGATACAGTATTTTGTGATGGTTCCAAGAAACATTGAATCTGTTACATATACACTATTATATTGGTAAATTACCTTATTTTGTAAGTAGAAATTATGTATGATTTGGGTTAGTTGTATTTCTTCCGCTTCAAGCCATTTCAACGATTTATATAAATTTATTGATTTTCAAAAGAAAAAAAAATTGGAATATTTCATTTTCTTTCTAAAACTTGATTTTTTAAAAATAGGTTTCTAAAAATGTTTTTGGCAGAAGTATTAGTATGAAAAAAAAAAAACCATACATCAGTGAGCTTTATGGTAAACTAATGTTTTATCTACTAACTAGGTCGTCAACTCAATTTTTTTCAACACACTGTTCCATGGGGTCACTCAGTGTATGAAGAACATTGCCTTACAGGGCCATTTTAAAGGATAACATATTATTTGTGTGTCGAATGACCTGATGCCCAATTGGCTAGCACTCTAATCATTCGTACCACCGACTTCAGGTTCAAATCATGGCATTGGCAGGGATGTTCTCAAAACGCAAAGTTACTTTTTACAATGCTTTGATGCAAATATTTATCTTTATAAATTATTCATTAATAGTAGCAGTGCAAGTTTTATTATATCCAGAATATGTTTGTGAATTAATACTGTGATAATATAGCAGGATTAAAATTGTGAAATATTAATTGTTTCAAAATAATCAGATATTTCAAATATAAATTTGATGTATTTATTAGTAGTTCAGAGTCCACTGTAGGTCCTAATCTGTTATCCTAATCCACTGTAGGTTAAAATGTAGGTCCTGGTTTAATTAGTCTCAAGTGTGCACAAAATGACCATAGAGCGACAAACAATTTGTGTGTAGAAAACAACACATACATTACAACAACAACACATAAAAACTCTGAAATAAGATATTTTCAGAACCAGTGAAAGTTTTATAATATCCTGGATAGGTTTGTGAATTAATATTGTGATAATATATTAATATTAATATTGTAATATATTAATTATTTCCCAATATCAATTATTTCACAATATTGAGATACTTCAAATCTAAATTTGTTGTATTTATTAGTGATTCAGAGCCTACTGAAGGTCCTAAACTGTAATCCTAATCCACTGTAGGTTAAACTGTAGGTATCGGTCTAATTAGCCTAAGTTGTGCATAAAATGACCGCAGAGCTACAAACCAAACTAATTATGTACAGAAAACAACACATATAATCACACAACAACACATAACACTCTGAAATAAGATATTTTCAAAACCTGTAGTATTTAAACCTTATTGTGGTGCATCCAAACTTCGATATCCAAATGATATCTTTCCTTATGACTGATGTCATCTTCAAGAACAGACGGTGGGGAATGTCTGTGCGGAAAGGACATAATTAATTGCCAAAATTCCTAACGGAACTAAAAATCCAATAAGGGTGCTATAATATTTCTTATGAGCAGCAATTAATCAAAGCACATCGCCTGACATTAGGCTTCCGTTTTTGAGTGTGCCAGGAAAGAGGATTCTGAAGTTACAAATTATGATTCAAAACCACAAGGACGGTAGTTAGACTTGGTTTAAAAGTTTATTAATGAATTTATCTTTAAACCCTTTGAAAGAAACTGATAAATTGTAAGTAATTATACTTTGTTTAATTATATTAATCACTTGTTTTTATTAAAGTAAACTTTTGGTGGTACCATGATCTATGGAATGAAAAATAAAAGTATGAGTAAGAAATATTATTATATTGTTGTTTGTTGAAGTTTATATGAATTTAAAATCATTTACAATTATTAATGATATCATGAAATACTCTGTGTGAAGTATATTAGGATCAATAGCTAAGAAACATGAATGAACATGAAATATCCTTAGGATTATAGCTAAGAAACATAAATGAACATGTTTATAATAGTTAATATTATGTGAATGAACATGCTTATAATAGTCAATATTATGTGAATGAACATGTTTATAATAGTTAATATTGTAAAATTCGAGCTATTTGTAAACTCTAATTTTACAATTTTGCTGGATTTTAAATTCCGTTTTAATATATTTGTGTGTTAGGTGTTTAAGAAATTACAAATAAATTAAGCATTTTGATACATTTTTTTGACTCTAATTTTATACAATCGATATATATATATATATATATATATATATATATTTAATTTTAAATAAATATTATTATTCTTGGAACATTTTATGAGTTTAATTGTGATCAATCTGATATATTTCATCGTATTATTTTACGGCTGGTGAATTCGTTTTCACTGTTGAACTATTAAAGACTAAGTTAATCGTTTGTGCAAATTCTTTACTTCAAAAGTTATCCATATTTCTCTCAAGAATAAAAGTTAAAGGAAGTCAAACTTATACATAACTTTAATAAATTAAATGGAAATTCATAATGCATTAGTTTTAATAATTGAGCGATACAAACATTATTTTTCTTTTAAAAAAAATTAATGTTTGTAAATTCTACGGAATAAATATTAATCAAATATTTAAAACAATTATCGTAATATAAAATAAAACTAAAATAATAATAGTTTTAATGCAACATCTTCCAATACTACTTTCAATGAAATCTACAGGGAAAATATTTTCCATATTGGCATCATTTTACCATATACCAATACATGCAAGGATCGAATTCAAACAAACTAGCTAATTTACTTTCTATTCTACGTCGATACATCATATTTTTAGAAAACAACGAAAAAAACACTCTTTTTGGTACATCACTGAGAAATAAATGGTTGCTCCTATCTTTTGAACCTTTCTTTTGTTTTATTTTTCGTTGTTTTTTTTTTTTTCCTTTCTGGAAATCATCTCGAAACAAGTACCGTTCTTTTGGTCGATTAAATTGTTCATTCATCAGCCCCAAGCGACGTCGATATTGAAAGTCTTCCAAAGAATTTCTTTTTCTTCTTGTTTCGTCACCAAAACTCTCAATTCATGATCTTGAACTAGTTTCAGTTGGGGCGTAAAAATGGTTCTGGAAAATAAAGTCTGAACTTTATTTTTGTTACTCAGAAATAAATTATTTTACACGATATAAATGAGTTGCAAAAAATACAATGTATTTAATGTCCACCTCAAAATGGAAAGAAAGTATAAAACATCAGAAAATAGAAACTGTTTCAAATTTTACGAACATTAAATTCTCTAAGAAAAGGTGTATAAAAATAGAGGCATTGGTTTTTATATTGTATACGTTATTTATAGATATAAATAACGTTTATATCATGGATAAATTTTATAAAATAATATTAATTTGTTCTGAGAAATATATAACGTCTTTCATATATATATATATATGTGTATATAATATAATATAATTTTTCAAGAATGATTACACACTTACTACATTCACGGATTAAGTATTATATTAAAATAATATTTGTGTAGTGTATAATGATATTTTTATTAAACATTATTAGCTCATAATGTAACATTTAATATATATATAAATCTACGTTCATTTTCATTAGTCTTGTATTAGTTGCTAAATAAATTACGATAATTTTTAAATCTCTAATACCAAAAATTTATTAAGAATTAATTTTAGGATTCAAAATTATGTAGAAGACTCGAAAACTAATTAATTTAGCAGTGTCTGTTAGGCTCTACAATGTAACTAAATGAAATTATAATTAAAATAGAACAATTCAAATATAATTATAAATTCTTAAAGCTAACAAATATAGTTAATAATTCGTAAAATTTTTAATGAATTCATTGTCTTCTTGAAGTAAGATGAAATAATCTTACTAGAAAAAAGAAATTTAAACATAAATGTATTATAAACGTATTGGATTTTATACTGAACAAGTTTTTTATATATTAGTATATCATGGATACATTTTATTAAATAATAAAAATTTTTCTGATAAACATATAATGTCTTTGATATGTATATAAATAATTTATCGAGAATAATTGAACATTTACTACATTGAAGAATTAAGTTTTATATTAAGTTGATATTTATTTAATATATAATGATATTTTTTTTGTTAAAAATTATAAACGCATAATTTAACATTTGATTTATGTCTATAGAAATCTGCATGTATTTTCATAAGTCACGTATTAGTTGCTAAATAATTTATAATTTTTAACTTTTTAATAATAAATATTTATTAATAATTTATTTCATGATTCAAATTATGTAGAAGTCTCGAAAACGTATTAACTTAACAACAGTTTGGTGTTGTTAGGTACTTAAATTTAACTAAATGAGATTATAATCAAAATGAAGCATTACAAATGTGAATTATAAATTCTTAAAGCTGACAAATATATTTAATAATTCATAGAATGTCAATGAATTCTTACCAGTTTTTCTTGAAGTAAGACAAAATAATCTTACCAGAAATAATAATAATTCATAGAATGTCAATGAATTCGTTTTTTTCTTGAAGTAAGACAAAATAATCTTACCAGAAATAATAAGAAATTTAATCATAAATATATTGGTTTTTATATTGAACAAGTATTTCATACATTATTATATCATGGATAAATTTTAAAATAATATCAATTTATTATGAGAACCAAATAATGTCTTTCATATATATATATATATATATAAATAATATATCGAGAATAATTATTTATTTACTGCATTGACGAAATAAGACGATATTTGTTTAATATATAATGATATTTTTATTAAAACTTATAAATGCAGTTTAACATTTGATAAACAACTATGTAAATCTGCATACTTTTTTATGTCTTGTATTAGTTTCTAAATAAATTATAATAATTTATAAATCTTTAATTATTAATAATTTTTTAATATTAACGAAATATATAGAAATCTCTAAAACCTACTAATTTAGCAGTATTTGTTAGAATATAAAATTTAACTAAATAAGATTATAATAAAATAAAACATTACAAATGTAAATTATAAATTCTTAAAGCTAACAAATATATTTAACTATTTATAAAATGTGAGTGAGTTCGTTGTCTTCTTGAAGTATGACAAAATAACCTTTCTAGACAATAAATAAATTTAATCATAAATATATTGGTTTTTATATTGTACAAATGTTTTATATTATTATTTATTATATTTTATATCATGGATAAATTGAATAAAATAATATCAATTTGTTCTGAGAAACATACAGCGTCTTTCATATATATGTATAACATATAATATATCGAGAATAATTAATTACTTACTACATTGATGAAGTAAGTATTATATTAAATGATATTTGTATAATATATAATGATATTCTTAATTAAAAATTATAAACGCAATTTAACATTTGATAAACAACTATATAAACCTGCATATATTTTCATAAGTCTTGTATTAGTTGCTAAATAACTTATGATAAAATAAATATGATATTTGTAATCTTTAATATTAAAAATTTATTAATAATTAATTTTATGATTCTAATTCAGTTAAAAGTAGTTAACAGTAGTTTATTATCATTAGGTTCTAAAATATAATTAAATGAATATATTCAAATTAAACCTTACAAATGCGAATTATAAATTCTTAAAACTAACAAATATATTTAACAATTCACGAAAAGTTAATGAATGCGTTGTCTTCTTGAAGTAAGACAACAAAATAATCTTGCCAGACAAAAAGAGATTTAATCATAAAAATATTATATATTGGTTTAATAAAAAATCTTATGATGGATTTTGCAAATTATAATACGTCTAAACGTTCAATAAATAGAGAACACTGAATTTTCGCAGTATTCCTATTTCCAAATGTTTTTTTATATTTGTTATAAAAATATGTTAATTTGACATATAAGATATTTTTTTTGCTGAAAACCGAAAATGAAACTCTGAAAATATTGAGTTATTTTCTTAGAATATATTATTTCAGTTCAACATTTTTTTAATAATATATGAATTACATAATGTTTAAACGAAATATTTCTATAATAAAATAATTACACTGATAGTAGCTAACAGTCCATGCATACAGTAAAATTATTGTACATAATTATTGAATCGACGAACATAAATAGTCTCTAAGTTTTTATAAAGTGGTGTTGAAACTCTTATTTAAGTAAATATGACATATGTTGTTTATTTTTTAAAAGTATTTTTAAGTTTATTTTTTATGAAAGTTATTTTTAATGTTAATAAGTATGAATATGTTATGATTGCATAAAATAACCACAAAACTCTATATGATTTATTCGTTAAAGCGAATTTTAATATAAAATATATGTAATATTTATGAATTTGAATAATCAATATAATTCCATTTGCTGATATTTAAATCTGAAATGTAATTGGAAACTGCTTCAGGTAAATAATAATAATAATTATATATATAAATAATAAATAAATAATAATAATAAATTTCTTAAAGGTACCCTATCCCTAAGGATATATTATTATTCTGTTTGAGCATATAATTTATATAAATAGCTGTTTTTTACTTTCAGTGCTTTTAATAAATAATTTCATCCCGATGATTCCTTTTTTTTAAATTTTTAATAAAGGAATCATCTAATACATCTAGTATTTCTACTATTAGAATATTATTCTGCATTTTTATTTGTATTTAAAGTGATTAATACATAGGAAATTAATTAAATTAAAAAATAATTTTTAATTATGTTTTATATTTTACATTTGATGTTTATAAAAATTAATTAAACATATTATCCATCCTGATGTATACTAATCATTTAATTTTTGTCAAAATAATGCTGTTAAAAATGAAAAATTTAAGCTAGAAAAAAATTAATTAATTAATCTGTTTCATGTTTCCCTCAACTTTTAAGTCACATTTATACTTTTAACTAGCAAATTTAATTCAAATAATTTGTTTAATTTTACAAACAATGAAATTGTTTAATATTTTATAAATTCAAAACTTTGTTTATATATTTTGTTTCGCTTTTGTTTTTCTTTGGTTTCTAGGAAAAGTTTAATCTAATAAAGGATTTATTCCTATAATTTAAAGATAAATGAAACAAAGTGTTGTTCTTCTTGTTTTCCTTTTACATATTTCTATGCACAATAATATTTAGAAAAATATGTTTTTTATTTAAAGTATAAGTTTAGTAATTATTTTATACATTATTATCAATATTTATATATTCCCTCAATAATTCAACCTAATTAAGACTGTCGATAACTAAGATTACTAAAAATTTGATCTAAATGAAAACTTCCATCAAAAATAAATATATCTAAAAATAAATTGCAATTAAATAAGTTTGATCTAAAAAATAACAAAAGAACCTACTGAATTACGAAAAAACAAATAAATATTATTTCCTCTCACTTACATGATAAAAAAGTATGTAATTATTTGTTTTTAAGTAAAAATAATCTCTCGACAACACTGTCTCTCTTAATTAATTCAACTAAAACATTAAATGGTGAAACATTTGGTTGTTATTCCATTTAACGAAAGCCAATATATAATTAATCCTGCTTTCTGTGTGTAATTTCTTTTCTCTTCAATATTTCAGTCTTTAATTTCATTATTTCAGCATCGTAAGAATTAGACGCAGGCTTTCTTTTCTTTTTTTTTTTTTTTTTTTTTTTTTTTTTTGATCATCCTACTTCGCATAAATATACTGGTGGAAATTTGAATTACAACACAAGAATAAATTAGCTTAGAAGACTGAAAATTAGGCAAGGCATTTGTCTGGATAACATATTCATTTGATGAAAGTGTCAAGGTCAAAGGTTAAAGTATGTACGAGAATAGAATTTTCAAGGTGGTATTATAATAACTTTTAGTTAATTACCCACATCTTAAATGCAAGCATGGAAGCACTCATGCATTGCGTCGCGCAGGAGAGGTATATCATTGTTGCCCTCAGTGATAACGAGAAAGTATTGTTTCAACACCAGAGGCAGGTCAGCAAATTTGTACATCAGACTGATAATATAACTTCTTGTACTGTCATTTTTAATCATTATTTCATTGGGACATTTTTCAATAGGATAAATCTCATTCCCGTGTCTCTGTTGGCACGCAATTGCTCTGTTGACATGTTGAAGGAGTCATATGTGTCCTTATGGTAAATTTGCCTTACCATTGTGCCCTTATGGTAAGAACACTTATGGTGAATTTTCGAATGATAAATTCAGCGTCATCCGCAATCAGCTACTGATTTGACTGACCTAGTGAAAAATACATGTAACTACATCATTAAAATGATACACAGTACCTATAAGGTACAATGCATGCGAGTATCCATATCTGTATTCAAGTACATGAGGAATGCAGTTATTCGATTACTTTGGAGAATACAGCGATTTCATATTTTAAATAACATTTCTGGCGCAATCTTTAACTTATGACCTTAACATTTTAATTAAATTTGTTACCTAGAGAAATGCTTTACCTAATTTCATACATCAAAACTAATTTTTCTTGGTATTGAAAAAGTTATTTCTCATTTTTTGTAAATCGCCGTGCTTCCATGAGTTGTAGATCATAACAATATACCCGTTAGAAAAATTCACCTGCAGGCTACTTAGATCATTCAGAAGATAAAGAAAAAAAGTGATAACAACAAGAAAAATCCTTACATAACGAATAAAAATAAAGGTACTTACGTATTAACGGTACCTTGGCGACAGACTTGGCGGTTTTTAATTGTCGCCGATCTAACAGCTACGAAGGTTACCAAACCAATAGAATAGATTGATGCCACTTAAAAACCGCCAAATCTGTAGCTGCGGTTGGCGCGTGTGCTCTTTATTAGCGCAACTGTCGCCAAGGTACCGTTAATACGTAAGTACCAAAATAAATTATAAAAATATGCTTATAAGATATATATGCTTACTTGAAATATTCTTATAAAAACTAGCGGTGAATAATATGCATCTTAACTTAAGTGGAATTTGTGTAATAGATATTATACTGTAGATAATAGTTTCATTAATGTTAATATTTTACTGAAAGATTCATTGAAATAAATCAATAATTGTTCCTTTTTTTAGATGTGTACGATTCTGCCATTAGATTTGTAAAAGAAATATTTAAATTTAATTTTTGAAATTTGTAACGTTAAACAATACTTTCTTTTATTTTTTAATTACTTTAAGTAATTTTATTTTTAAATTAAAAATGTTTAATTTTTAGAAAAGTTTCTCACTTTTTCTTTTAAAACAATTTGATAAAACAGAAAAGTTATTACTTTATTTGAAAACTATGTATATATTTTTAACTATTTCAATAAATCATAAAGAACTTATTTAATCATTTATCATTTCAATTGTACCATAATTATAAGATGTCATGCAATGAAAGCTCTAAAGAAAGGATAAAGAAAAAAAAAAAAAACTTTTAATATGCGTGACGTAAACAATCCGCAAAAAATATTAATCGCGTAAAAGTTATGACATGTGCAAGTTGAGTCTAGCGAAAGAAAAACAAAACTAACCCCATTAGCAGATGTCTTCGCATCAAACACAGAAACATATCTCTCGCAACCATAACAAGCACTATCCGCGTGATATTAAAAACATGACTAATGTATGCCATCCTCGTGGGAGGTAGACATGACATATATCACAATTTATTCAGTTGTTTCGACACGTTTTCCTGCAGCTCCCCAACTTTGGTAAATAAAATGGAGGGCTGGCATATTCGTGTCTACTAAATATTGCTCTGGATCAATAAGCAATGGTGGGGAAGCAGCAAGTTTATTTCTTTCTGTTACAGCAAAAAGCTTTCAGGGTGGTACTCGGCAAAGTGTGCTACTGTTCCTCTGCCAGGCTTTTTTTCATTCACGTTGCTATGCCTAAATCAAAATATGCATATATTGAATTTCTATTCTTGTTGACATTGGTAGGGAAAGCTTTTCTTTCGATGCACATCATTATTTAAAAGAAATGCAATGCATGTCTTCAGTCACACGATGGAGGAACTCATTGAGATGTCAAGATGCTTTTTTCGTCCCTTTGAGACCACGAAGGTTACTTACATAATACAAACTCTACACTAAAAATACACACAGAGACTATGGTCAAGGAGTCTCATGTCCGACTCATCATAAACCAATCTTAGTTTAGAAATTTATAGGTTGAAATAATATAATTGATATTTTTAATGAAATAATACGACATATTTTTTCTGTAATTTGATAAAAAATAATTAAATATTAGAGAATAAAATATTTCAATATGTTTTGAACATTGGAGGCCTTCATGTTCCAACTATTTAAATATTATAAAAATATTTTATTCAATTTTTTTATTAATATTGCAATTTATGATTTAATCCGATGTGTATCATTATTTAATAAAAAGAAAATGCAAATTCTTAGTCACACGATAAAAGACTCAATGAATTTTCAAAATGTTTTTTTTTTTTTGAAAACACATAAGCTAATTAAATAATACAAACTCTACATGAGTGATATTGTAGAGAAGGCATTGCATGTTGCCGTACTCATATACCAGTTAAAGTAAAACTGGTCTAAAAGTCTTTTAGAGTTTTAAGTAAACTTTAAATGGCTTAAGAAGAGACTTTTATAAGTTTTTAAGAGTGTAAATATAAGTATTATTATTATTACTATCTAAAATTTTCCAATGTTTGATGAAAGACTAAAACAAGGAAAATAATTCAATTCTAATTTAATAAAATAATTAGGAAAATATATTTAAATATTATAGAAATATTCTATTTTTTTTTTTTTCTATGTACGTCATAAATTATTTATCTTGATATGCAACATTGTTTAGATGAAATGTAATGTACATTCTTAATCATACAATAAACTCATTGAACTGTAAAAGTTATTTTAATTGCTCTTTTTGGGACCACTTTATCTAATTAAATATTAAAGACTCTACACCAAGGAGGTACAAGGACAGCACCTGAAAACGCCATAAAATATAAATAACATTATTGTTACAAACTGAAATATTCATATTTTGATGAAAAATTAAAACATGATTAGTTTCTTAATGATTAAAAATTAACGATTAAAACTTTTAAATGATTAAAACTTAACTTACACACTTAACATTTAAGTCGAACAAAATATAATAGAAAATAATATAATACAAAAAAAAAAGCTTTAAGTTATTCGTGACTTAAAATATAAAAATATTAATAATAGATTTGAATAATGTTAGATAATACAGAAATTAAGAGCTAAAGCTGTATAATATTACACGTGCAGATTTTATGATTGTTCTATCATAATGCCATAATCTTTAATGTCATTGTCCTTATTTTTTAGTTTTTCAAAAATCAATTCATTTAGGCCTAATAAAGCATATCGTTATTTAGAAGATACATGGCCATGATTATTTTTTTCATTACTATGTTCAACCTTATTTAGAAGTAATGCAATTCATGTGAATGTACTCCTAATTAAAGTGAAATGACTCCTATAAATTTCAAGATACTTGTTTCTTTCCTTTAGTACCGAGCAAGCTAAGTAAAGAATACAAATTTTGCATTATGATTATTGCGGTTGTTGCATGTATTCCGAATCATCACATATAAGTTCTATATTACATATGCATAATATGGAGAAACTAATAAGACATTAGTAAATATTTTCAGATAGGGATATTCAAAAACACGTAGAATAGAAACCCTTTTCTAATCACTTCGGATTTATGCAAAAATATTCACAAAAATGACCCATATACTAAAGTATTTATTAAAATCATCTAATAGCAAGCATCAAATCCTTTATTTTTTGCTATATATCTTTTATATATAAACATAATAGATAATTGATAATGCCGATTGTTTTCTGTGTGGGCAGGTAGCAATTTGTGTATTCCTATTCCTTAAAATTAAAATAAATGCAAAGATGATTAAAAAAATCTTGATAACAAAACTGTATTAAATGGAAAACTATTTAAAGGCAATTAATTTGTTTACCACCGGTAGAATTATTTGGGAAAAATTTTCTAATATATTAATTATATTTCAATCACATTTTGTTAATTTTATTCAATATTGCTATCCAATAACTGCATTCATATAATTTTTGTAAGTATTAATGAGAGTGTCTCGATTGAATGTGATGTTATGAAAAAAAAACAATATAATTGCTGTTTTAAAAATAATGTATTGCATATGTTTTCCAGTAATTCTAACAGAATAGAAAAATCAATAATTGTTTAATTTCGCAACAGATAAACCCTTAATGATCTTGTTGTGCAAGAAATTAAATCCTGAATGGTAATAATTGCTACTTTAATAAATTTAATATAGGTTAAAAATTTTTATAGTATTATTTCTGTAGCTTTATAAGATTAAATCAGTAGTTTATAAATAACATCGGTGAATAGCAAGCAACATTATAATAATCAATGATTAGTAAGTAACATTACAATTATCATTCATCATTAAAAAACATTACAATAATCAGAGAATAGTAAATAATACTACAATAATTTATCATAATAAAAGAATTCATTCATTATATATAAAAAGAGTAAACAATGATCAAGTTGCAGTCAATTAAAATAATAATATTTGATGTTTGTAAAATATATATTTCATTTGATGAGTTTGTTTTTGATTTTTTATAATCTTACTTATATTTTTTTGTTATTATATTTGTCCTTTTTGAGAAACAAAAATAATTATTGTAATAGATTAATTTTTGCATCCAATCAATTATAATGTCCATCAAATTTGATTATAAATATCAAACTAACACAAACTATTTTTAAGGGGGATATTTGCAATCTTTTTTAAAGTTTTAATGAAAAGATTTAATACCTGACCAGAAAAATTATATGAAGGCAATGTTTATTAAAAAAATTCCGATTATTATAATAAATATTGATAAATTTGCAAATTATATATACTTTACATGTATCTTTAATTCTACTTAATTGTTACTGTTTTTAAAAGTAATCAGAAATATTTCATACATAAAAAAAATAAAAGATTTATAAAGAAATAATTTGTAATTTTTCTAAAATATTGTAAATATCCACCTTTCTTTAATTTAAATTGTAGAAAAAAACATTATTAATCATTATTATAAAAAATTATATCAAAATGAATAAATGAAGTTATTAATTATTTTATGAGTTTTTATGCTTATATAAAATTATTTTATTTAATTAAAAAAAGAAATATAACATTATGTCAGGATTTCTTAAAACTCAATTATTAATTATTAACCTTTAAGCTCATAAACCTGCCATTTAAGTAGAAGGAAACCTTTATTAAAATTTTAATAAAAACCCTTACTAAATATTTTTTTTTAAAAGACATATCTTTGTTGCAAAATTATATTGATGTATATGGTTATACATGTCACATGTCATATATTTTTTTTACTTTTTAAAAATATAATCAAATATATATATTGTTTAAAAATGTGTTACAATATCAATAACTTGAGATCATATATAATATGTATACAGTTTTTAAAAAAGTATTAAAATTGTATCTCTGTCTTGAATAACTTAAATTATAAAGTAAAAACAAACACAATTTTGCATCTAAAATGATTTCGGCAATCTCTTTTTATCAATAAAAAAATATTAAGTTTCAAAGAAAAATTGTAACGAAAACATCCAAACTTGCCTGTAAGATGAGAAAACTTCCAAACACACAAGCGATTTCTGTTTATTCGCAAAATAAAAAAAAGTAAAATAAACAATACTGCAAATAAGGAAGAAAAACACGAAAAGAAATCCCATTTGCTTATTGTTTTACTCTTTTAAGTTCACTCAAAATTACTGTGAACAGAAATGGCTGGCACGCTAAAGAGTCCAAACTCCAACTTCCAAAGGCAAAGAAGAAAAAAAAAAATGTATATATACAACTCTTGAAGAAACTTCCCATTGTAGCTTGAGAAACTTCTAAGAGAAGGCAGCATCCCAACGCATTATGTAAATTTTGCATCAACACTGCAATCAACATTCAAATTCGAAGGAGTATCATTTTTTTTTTTCTTTTTTAGTGTTTTTCAATGATTCCCTTTCAGGCAACGAAACTTCCTGCATACAATCATGCATAATAAATGCCCTCAAAGCTTTCTGACTTAATGGGTTTGAGAGGCGTAGGGCCAAGGGCAATTCCGATAGAAAGATAAATGACAACAGAGAAAGTTAACAAACTATCGAAAACGACGTTTTGAAAACTCATCGGTTTTAAGGTATGTTTCTGGGGCTGGCGTAGTGCAGCACCTTTTGCGGGGTTTCTCCTCCCATTCGAAAAGTTGTTCGGAAGTTGCCGATTTGTTATTCGTATTTGATTTCTTTGGAATCAGAAATGTCACGCAATGATCTATAAATGGATCCCTCTTCAAATGATTAAAATACAGCCCCGATTTATTTAATAGTATTACATCCTAGAAGCATCAAATGAGTTTTTTTATCAGTGTGTATTTTTTTTTTTGATGACAATGAAGAAAAAAGACATTGCTAGAAGAGACTGACATTAGTATTACATTTGCATTAGTATATTTTAAGGATAATTTGCATTAGACATTGCATTGTTGGAAGATTAGTATTGCTTTGGATAATTTGCATTAGTATTGCATTTGCATTGCATTTTGCATTAGTATTGCATTTGCATTGATGGATAATTTGCATTAGTATTGCATTTGCATTGATGGATAATTTGCATTAGTATTGCATTGCTTGATAATTTGCATTAGTATTGCATTTGCATTGGATAATTTGCATTATTATTACATTTGCATTGATGGATAATTTGCATTAGTATTGCATTTTGCATTTGCATTAGTATTGTATTTGCATTGCTGGATAATTTGCATTAGTATTGCATTTGCATTGCTGGATAATTTGCATTATTATTACATTTGCATTGATGGATAATTTATATTATAATTTATTATTATAAAATTAGTTCTATCGAATATATATGTGTTGATATGTAAAAACATAATAATTTTATTTCAAATTATAAACGTAAAATTCTCAAATTACTTTGAAGCACTAAACGTTAAAATATATCATAATAAGTATAAAGTATACAGCTAACGTAAATAGTAAAGGTAAAAGTATAATAAATATAAAAGTATGAAGTAGAAAGTTAATGTAACACACACATTAAAGTATAGAAGCCTTACAAAGTTTGCTAAATTATTTAAATTCATTTCGAAATATGGAATAGAAGCAGGTATAGTTAATTACGGCTTTAATTCTAACACATCTCAGTGTAATGCCAATGTTATTGTTTAGTATTTTTTTGTTTTTGTAGTTTAACAAAAGAAAAATTGTTTTTCTATTCCTTCAATGTAATAACGAATAAAATACTTCATCTAATATGCATTTATCTGCATATGTATAAACTCTTAAAAACTTGTATAAATTAACGTCACTATCATGGTATGTTGCAAAAAAATTCAGCAATAGTGCTTTTTAAAATAATTTACTGATTTAAGTATTTAGTCAAAAAATTGTTTCCTAAATAATTAATGCAAGCATTAATTGTACTATTCTATTTTATTTTTTTTTTTATTAATTTAATTAAAAGTGTTTTTTTTGAAAGATACATTTGTTTGAAAAATAATTTTCTTTCTTACACACAAAATTAACATTAATGCTATTAGTTTAGGAAATTAGCAATGTAAACATCGCCAATTTATTTGAAGACATTAAAAATTGAAAAAGTTCATTTATATACAAATATTTTTTATCTTTAGAATCCTATGCATATCTTATATATATATATAAAAGATTATCCCATTATTAGTGAACTTGAATTTAATTATCATAATCTAATTAATTATATTTGCAGTGAATTTTTCCCGATATTTTTCTGTTCTTAAACCGTGGTTTAATCAATTATTTAAAAGTGCAACTCTAGTATTAATGGATATTTTCATATACTAAAAACTAAGAAGTACAAAATGGATCATATTGAGTGGTGGTGGATAATAAAAATTAAATGCTATTATTTTAAATGCTCTTTTTAGTACTTAATTTAATGTTAACAAAACACATACTTATTTATTAATATTATTAGTTTTATGAATTAGAATAAAATATATTTCATTATTTTATTCTAATTCATAAAAAGAATAATAGTAATAAATAATTATGTGTTATAGTAAAAGTAAGTTCTAAGTTAAATTAAGCTATAACTTACTTTTTTAAACGGAATTAAAATAATTTTATAATAATTGCAAGGTTTTGACAACACAAACTTTCTCAAATATGCATTATATTTAAATGGTTTAATATAATATATTTAAATGGTTTTATGTTTTGATAAATGTTAAAAAATTTTAGGGTGTTTAGTATATAAAAAAAATGTTATAAATTTTAATATAGTCTGCGATTTCAAATTTTTAAAAAATAAAAAAAAAAAAAAAGTATGTTTAAAATTGTAATAACCAAAAATTAATGAAATAAAAAATAATATAACCTAATTAATTTCACATTTTCAAATTAGATTATGTATACTTCGTACACTACTCAATAGCATTATTTTCAATATACATTGTTTTATCTTTCTCAATATAGATTATTTATATACATTGTTATCTTTCTCAATATAGCTTTACTTTGGAAATTCCTATTGTTTATAAATGCCAGACATTTTGGCATAAGATCATTCATCTCAAGGAGAACAGCAAATATGTAGTAAATTAAGTGTTCCCAATGCATCACAAGAGACCAGTGCTACAATCATTGGACACACAATTCGCTAAATCCTCTGGAATCCCTTCCCCACAAACGGGGATTTTAGGGGATTCAGCAAAGGGAACAGCAAATTTAGTGGGTCTGCACCATCCTCCTTTAATGCAAAGGTACCCGCCAATTTGGCATGTCCATTATCGGCATAGATGTGGAACTTGATAAATTAAAATAAAGAAAAAAAAAATGATATATCAAAATAATGAAAAATAAACAAAATATTGATGATCAAAATAATAAAATAAACAAAATATTGATGTATCAAAATATTGAAAAATAAACAAAATATTGACATATCAAAATAATGAAAAATAAACAAAATATTGATGTATCAAAATAATGAAAAATAAACAAAATATTGATATATCAAAATATTGAAAAAATAAACAAAATAAAAAAAATAAAAAATAAAAAAATATTGATGTATCAAAATAATGAAAAATAAACAAAATATTGATGTATCAAAAATATTGAAAAATAAACAAAATATTGATATATCAAAATAATGAAAAATAAACAAAATATTGATGTATCAAAATAATGAAAAATAAACAAAATATTAATGTATCAAAAAATGAAAATAAACAAAATATTGATATATCAAAATAATAAAAAATAAACAAAATATTGATGTATCAAAATAATGAAAAATAAACAAAATATTAATATATCAAAATAATGAAAATAAAAAAAATATTGATATATCAAAATAATGAAAAATAAACAAAATATTGATATATCAAAATAAAAATAAACAAATTATTGAAAAAAATAATGAAAAATAAACAAATTATTGATATATCAAAATTAAAAATAAACAAAATACTTTTCAAAATAATGATATGCCAAATTAAACATTTTTGAAAATATTTTTTTGAAATCAGAAAATTAATGATAGACAAAATTATATGATTAACTAAAAAAAAATATTATTATAATCAATTAATTAGGAGAAAGTTTTTATAAAATTTACTTATTCAAAAATTATTAAAATAAGTTATTTAAATATAAATAATTTTTTGTATGGATGCAATCAAATAAATATGTAAGTTAATGTATAAGAAATTTTCAATTAAAGATTTGTGATTTATATATTTCATTACAATATTGAAACTAATTTTATTTAATATTATAATTTTATCTCTAAAATAAGAAAAATATTGCATCAAATGTGAATTTATTAAAGTATTTTCTGGAATATTTAAAAACAAATGTATCTGAAACCTTTGTATTTAATAATTTTATAATTTATGCTACATTTTATCAAATTATAAGTTTTAAAACTAAAATTCAGCAATCAATATTAAAACAGCTATTACTTTATACAGCATGTTTTTCAATGACATTTAATTCATTATATTTTAAAAATAAATTTTTGTGTATTAAAATGTAAAATTAAACTGATTCTACATTTATGAGACCCTTGATAAATATTTTTTGAAAAGCCAGAGCAATATTTCAAAATTTTATTTTTATTAAAATATTAAAAAATTTTGATTAATCGCCATCAAATTATTCTACTTTTAAAAAATTAAATTCTGTGTAAAAATAAAAATTTTTTTTTTATAACTTTCCCACTACTAAACCTAAATTGAGATCAAATTTTTGTATTCTGATTATTGATTTGAGAAAATTATTCTTTTCATGTTTTAAATAGTATGACCAAATTTTAATTCTGGTGTTATTGGAATTAAGCTTGTTTTAAAGAATAATTTAATTTTTTGGTGCCAAATATGATTTCCTCATTTCTCCATTCAATTTTAGGTTTTTGATTTCTAATCTTTCCAAGGACCAGACCTTCATAAACATAGGACCTTCGAAGGTAAGATTTTGAGAATTATAAATTTCTTTTAAATCATTTGTGGTGAAAGTGAACAAATACAAGATTTTTGAATTCTCCAGAACTTTTTTATTAACGAGTTGTCCATACTGTTTTAGGTTTTGATTTTATGTTTTCGACTTATTTTATATGTGGTAACTGTAGTACGGGCGAAATTTGGCGACATCAAAAATACATTGTACCCAATCCTCATTCGAATATAATAAATCTCTAAAATTTTATTAATTCGACTTTTTTTTTCTCTGATATGAGATAAGCAGTTTATGGTTATAGAGAAAAAAATCACCAAGATGTAACTGAAATAGAAAAAAAGAACCAATATGGTAAATGGAATGAAAATATATTGCACAATATTGTTTACTCTATAATGCAAGACACAAATTTAACATAATGAGTTTTTTTAAAGAATTTTATAAATTTGCTAATAAATCAATGAAAAATAACTTTCACTTTCATGTCCTATGTAATATTATTGTAAGTGATTGTATCAAATTTCAATTAATTCAATATTTTCATTTTTAAAAATAAAACTTCTTGAAAATGGCTTATACTGATGCAATTTGGGTGGCTTTTTGGAATTTAGATTTAAAATATGTTCAAATGACTTTTTTTTTTTAAAACTAATGTAATTATTAAATTTTGATACAAACTAATGAAATCATAACAATAAAGTTGCCGAAAAATATCAGAACAAAATTACGATTATTATCCCGGCAGCTATATTTTTATGCATAAAGCTGATATAGGAAAAGTATTAACTTATTTTTAGAAAATCTTAATATTTTTGGAAAAAAAGCATTGATTCTCAGGTTTTATTTCCAAAGATAAAGCAAGAGGTAAGTTCTTTTTGATCGTGGCTGCTATATAAGAAACCTTAGGCTAGTCCATTTCAGCAGTCGATGAAATAAATATGAAGATGCATTTCAAGAAAGGATATTTATGTGCATCTAAAGCAGCCTTCTTCCTCGGTATAAGTTTTTGAATTCGAAATATTTGCTTTTTCTAAGTGAAAAAAAACCTAAGAGTCAGAGAAAGAATGCAGATTTTCTTCCCTTCAAAAACTTTAATTCCGAATATTTTACGAATGGTTCTAGAGACAATGTTTGCAGTGAAATATAAAAAGATGATATAAATAAGCAAAATGAATATAATACTTTCATACATAAATTGATGCTTTTACATTATTTATTTTAATATGCTCAAATATAGATATTTTCTTTTCTTATAACAAATGTAAAAAGATATTCAACAATCATCATCAAATATTTATTTTATGTTTATATTTATACATGTTTTATAAATCAGAATTATTACCTTTTACATTGACTGTCGTAAGTCATTAATAGTCTCCCACCACTTATTTTTGTTTAAACTTTTAAAGATGCTTTATCTACAAATTTAAAAAAAACTTTTGTACTATAGTATTTATAGTTTATTAGCATTTATAATAAATAATATTATACTGGTAAGGCTATTGTACAATTTTAATAATGAAAAAATAAACAATGCAGCTGTTTTTATCTTAATAATGTTTTCAAAAGTGAAATCAATTATTTGAAATAAGAATATTTGTTACGAACTTAATATCCAATGTTACCACCATAACCAGAATCATAAAAACGGCTTGTATTTTTTTCCCCGAACTAAACTAACTAAAAATCAACATAATCTTTTATAAAGTTACAAAGTTTTTATTTATTTATTTTGTAAATTACGGATTATAAATGTCATTAAAAAACTTTATTTAAAAAAATTATGTGATGTTTTAAAAAAAAAAATTTAATTAAAATTAGCATTTTAGAGGAATAATGCAATTGTATAGTATACTTAATTTCCATAATTAAACGTATTTGTTATTGCATAATTATGTGAACAACTACTCACAACAAAAATTTATGAATTATGAATTTATTAATATTTTAGTTATTCCAACAGTGAATCTGTTGTGTACGTTATATTTATATACATTATTAGACACAGAAATTGTATCACAATGGAAATTCAGCTATATAAGTGTGTAAATTTTTGATTTTACTCGGATAAACAAGTTAGGCAGATGTTCTATAATGCAAATTAGTCACGTGATTATTGATTGGTATAGAACGTAAAGAAAGGGCGTTTGAACCTAAATTCTTTATACTCCGTCGTCAACTGAATCCAGAATTTGCAAAACTTTTACGCTCCAGAAGACACGCGTGCATTAATGGATGCCTGGACAACATTATCAATGGCAGTTCTGACAATCGAACGATTTTCGAAGGAATCAAACTGTCGATCCGACTGCCTGTTAGTCTTAATGTCATATCACTGCTGAAAAGGATGTGCATAGAAATTGGACCAGAGGGATCAGTGAACAGAATATGAATCGTCTCAAAATATCAGATTGATCTAAATCTACAAACAGAATGCACGGATTGAGCATCCAAAGGGAAGTGGTGACAGTTCCACAATCAATTCTTCTAGACATTCTGTGGAATGCTTAGAGAACTTCGGATACTTAAATGCTTTGGAGAACATTTTCACGGTGATTGGTTGAAAGTAACTTGCTCATAGCCCGTTCTTTGGGAAGACTGTCAATAGATCCAACCTACCAAATTAAAATAACGAGCCACATGGATACTGAATTGTACAATGTGATGTTCAGTAACAAGTCCTGGTACTGTATGTGTGATGATGGGGTGAGAGTCTGGGGTATCAGAGAAATAGATATAACCATACCACTGTTGTTGAACGTCATACTGCTCGTCAGTGCGGCTAAATGATTTAGAATGTAATCAAACATGATAAACGTAACGCCTGGTAAGCATCAAACGCATATTGACGGCAAGATGGAATGTTAATGAGAGACTACAGCCTGTTGTATTACATTATAATCACCGGTTCCAACATGGTGTTTCTATAAAGTATTTTTCAATTGTGTCCTAAGCAGTTTCTTGCATTGGCGATTGAGATTTCGTCTTTCTTCTAATAAAATTTAACATAATTGAGAATCTTCGAAATATCTAAAACAATTATCGTAATGTAATCAGAATGTTTATTAAATGTTATTATAAATTATTATTATTATTATAGATTTAAGATGGCGGATATATTTATGAACACTTTAATACCCTGAATGTAATTAAAAATATTTGATTTTCTGTAGTCTTACCAGTCAGCTTCTTTGAAAAGACATAATGGAAATATCAGCACTCCGCCGTCAGTGAAGTAAGCAGTAGCAGTAGTATAGTTCTGTCAGAATCAGTGAATGCGACAGTTTCAAATTCACTTTTTTTTTTACTGAATCTAGATTTCTTTCCTACTGTATCTACTATACTAATTTTCTACTGTATATATTTTTACTACTGCAACACTATGAATGCCTTCAAGGATGTATAACATGAGAAACCAAGTCACATTTCATTTTCCTGTCTAACACAATATAAAACAATTAAATTCCTTGGCAAATTAAACAAATAATTTCACCACCTGATAAACCACTAGTTCATAATAATTTTAATGAATAAATAATTAATTAAGATAAAGTTAAATAATAAATAACTAGGATTTAATAAGCTTAATTTTTTTCCTGAATTTTTCCAGAAAACATTTTTTTTTAGATTTAAATATATTTTAATCAAATATAAACAAAAGCCTTTTCAACATGTACTTATGCATTTTATTTCGATTTGAATCAGAAGATATATGATTAAACTTAATAAAAATTAGAGGAATAGAAATTTTATTGTAATAATTATTAAAAAAAAAAAACAGATGAAGTTAAAGGCGACTTTGATTTTTAAAATAAATCTAAATGCAAAAATTCTTCAAAGGTAAATTAATATTTTGAGAAAGAAAGAAAAAAGTGAATGATTTAATCAATTTCTTTTAATGCTACTTTGAAAAATCTATTTACAAATTAATATTTGCTCGTTCAACTAAAATAGAAAATATATTTGTAAATGAGTTCTTTTAATGCTATTTTGTTTTGCAACTTTTATGAATATTTCCTAAATATTTCATATTATACTTAATGCTTAAAATATATTATAAATATTTCACAAAGGACATATGTTTAATTTCTATTTTTTCTGTAACGGCACTTAAATGAGAAACTTTTGAAAATTAGTTTATGAATATTTCTTTTAAACAAATAATTTTGTTATCCAAAGAAGATTAAAAAGACAAACATTTAAATGAAACTATTTTTCCTCATATTATTTGTTGATAATTACAGATAATTTTTTTGTAAAATAAGCTTTTGAAACAAAGTAAACAATATTCCATGTTGTTTCCAAAGAACAAAAAAGTTTAAATTTAGCAACGAATTATAAAAGCTTTTGTCTCTATTCAGAAGTTTTAGCTTTGAACATATTTTTGAATTTTTCTAATCTAATTTACTTTTATGATGTCCAAGAAAGAAGACTAAAATTAGAAATTATTGATTATCTTTAAAGACAACTTTATAAGAAGTATTTTTTACAAATATTTATCGTATTCAAATCGTTTTATTAATTTAATTCGTTCCTGAAATTCTTTAAGAATTGTTTTTAAATTTGGAAATTATTCATGTTTAATTCGGATAAATAAGTAAATAAAAGGAAACTTCTTTTATAGCAATTATAAATTATTTGTTTGATTTTATTTTTTAAACATATATTTTAAACATACATAGTTTTGAAAATGCTCTTTTTTTTTTTCACATAACTTTTCATACACATCTAAAAATTGCAAAGCTTTAAATACTAAGAATTATTTATTTAAACAGTCATTAATAAATTTCACATGATTATCTTTAACATGAAATATTTTATTTATGTAGATTTATCAACTATATTGTTGATATCGTCGTAGTGGTATATCGAAAAATTGACTATTGCTATCAATACATTTAATATTATTAATTGCAGTTACACTATTCAGAAAATTAATTATTGAATCTAAGATGAATTCAATTGTCTTAAGTATAAAATAAAGCTATAATATAGATCCTCCTTTAGCTAGCATGCCATTTATGACCGTTTCTTTGACAAATACGTATATTTTGGTTTTATGTTGTTTTTGTTATGCTTTACTATTTGGTTATTGCAGAGTCAGAGTAAAGTCACAATTTGGCATCTTTGAGTTATGTGGGTTATTGTAGGTTTTTAGTAGTATGTTTGTTGACAAATATTTTTGGCTATATTAATTAAATAACAATACAGTAATATTAGTTTTAAAAATTATTTTTAGTACTTAAATTTAAATTATCATTCATTTTCATGTAAAAATGAGCGAATATTACCAT
Organism: Caerostris extrusa; assembly: GCA_021605095.1. Lineage (NCBI taxonomy): Eukaryota > Metazoa > Arthropoda > Arachnida > Araneae > Araneidae > Caerostris > Caerostris extrusa. Next base: position 155,878 of record BPLR01016066.1, on the reverse strand, counting down.
ATACATGGTCAACGCCAGGCTAAATTTATTAGTTTATAAATAAAATTTTTAACCAACACATTATTATTATTTTGCTTTTTTTTAAATTCTTTGTATGCCAACCTTATGTTCATCTGAATTTATTAACAAATATTACATAAAATACTTAACTTCTAATTGGCTTAACCACTTTTTTTAATCTAACATAAATATAATGTATTTATTCTATTTCAATTAACTCTAAAACCGTTTTGATTTATTAAGCATTTTCTTCATAAAAATTATTATTACTTTGTTTGTAAAACATACACACACAAAAATATTCTTTTATATGTTAATCAAATTTATTCTTTAAAATAAAACCCCTCGGAATATTAACAGAACCAATATTTCCCTAAGGCCTGTCCCCATAATTTATTCTTCGTGCTTTCTGTGATTCTTGGCGTGTGATACGGGGGTCACAGTGACTCTTCACAAATTTTTCCCAACCTCCGTGCTACAAGACAGGGTTATGCAAAATTGTGCGGTTTCAAGTGTGTACGTTTCAGAGAATCGAGTTTTAGTGCGCAGGGTGGGAGAGCTTCAGGAAATGAAGAGGTTACCTCTTGTTTCTGTGAAGTGATGTTGCACCCACTTCTAGCGACAAGAACATGTGTTTCTATCACACGCCGCTCTTTGCTACAGAGGGGTGGGCGAGTTAATAAATTGCATTACATGTAGGGTGAATCATTGGATGGGCAATAGTTCTGCTCATGTTATTAAAATATCAACATTTAATAAGCCAACAAGTCGTTTTGCAATGTTAGGTGAGATTATTAAACTATTATATAAATTGTAAAAAAATTGATTGATTAAATTAATTAATTAATTTAATTAATTTATTTTAATTTTTCAGTAATTAAAAGAGAATTTTTTTTTATTTGCTTTTTCGTGATGTTTTTTTCTTCTAATTATTAGTTAAATTCATTTTGTTTGTTCCTAATAGTAGAAAGCGGCTTCATGACCAATTATGTCGTTGGTGCTGTAGACTCCAGCTTCGAATCACGGCGGTAGCATGGAACATTTGTTGGTGGCTCGGGATGCACTTTTCAAATTTAAATTGTAATTAATCTGAAGTGTGTGCAAGATCATAGATAATAGATCGGCAAACTAAACCATACTAATAGTTGAATTACTTACAGATAATATTGTTTTTTTTTTTCTGATGAATATAAAGTTAATGCTTCCAAAAAAAAAAGGAAATATATTTTGTTGCTTTTATTTTATTTATTAAAAACTTTTGTTTTTAATTAATAAAATAAAACAAATTTACACATATTTTTTTCTTGGCATTAATTGCAAATTTAAATTGTTTTACATTATCAACAGTTAATAAAGCTATTCTGTATCTTTCTTTATAACTATTATATTTGTTCAAAATTTGCATGCACCATATTTAGTCTTAAAGCAAAGCTGAAACTAAATTACGCATAAACCCCAAACTAATACATCATTTAGTTTTTGATAAGTCAATTGAAATATTATTATTTTTACCAAGTAAAACAGCCTTATTTTTGGGGTAAGACGCGCTTGTAATTTAAAAGCAGATTTGAAAAATATAATTTGTATATAACGAGAAATATTTTTAGTTTCAATTCTTAAAAATTTTCTCCACTCAGATTTTGTCCGTTATGTCATTAGTTTTAAAAATTTTTCCATTGGAAAGTGTAAGAGCATTTCAGTTGAATAAAAATATTTAGAAATTTATTTGAAAACCCTATATTTTATTTATTTATACTTGCAGTTCAGCAAATTACTTATAATATTCAGGGTTATATTTAGAATTATATAATTCTCTGGAAATACATTGGTTTGAAAAAACATACGTTCGGTTTTTAATAATGTACTTACGTAATAAAAATCGAAATTAAGTTTATAGCAACAAAGTAAATATATATTTATGACTTTTATATTGAATAGGCTGACAAAAATTATTGGAGCTTATGTAAATCTTTAAAAAAAAAAAAGTCAGTTGATGTTTCAGCAAAATATTACAACGTAGTAAACTATAAACGGTGGTCTCGTTTTTCATCCATATAAGATTTTAAGGAAGTATTTTAGATAAATACTATTTTCTTTATGTAAATATAATTTAGTATATTGTTTATAATTCATAAAATATAAGACGGAATTAGCTAGATTATTTTAAATGCAGGAATTTGAAATGTATATTCTAGGTAGTTATGTAAAAATAAAATTATAATTATATCAACGTTAAAAAGTTCTTGAGTTTCCCAAATTGCTTGTAAGTTAATTTAGAGTAGTTCATTTTTATATTATATCAATATACCTAAATGATAAAAGAGTTAGTGATAAAAATAAGGCTATCATAAAAATGAAATTATTTTTTTCTTATCAAAATAATTTATCTATATATTTATATAAGTATAATTAATTAAAATAACCATGTAATGCTAATTTTATAAATTATTTCATTAACTTTAGACAACATATTTTTAATAGCTATTTAACTTGTTTAATTTTATAAATAACTATTTTAAAAACGATCTGAAATTATTGTGAAGAAATATTTATATCATTATCGCAGACTGTAGTTTACTCTAAAAAGTTAAAATAGTTTATCTTATGAAAGAAAATATATTATTTTTTTATATGTAATTAAAAATTATTGACGTATTTAAAGAACAATTTATTTATAATAGCATACTTTAATGTGAAAATTTTATTATCTTAAGAATTTATGTTTTAAAAATAAATATACACATAATAAATGGCACAACAAAAAAAGGAAATTGAGGTAACGAAAATAAACTTTCGAAAAAAAATTTAACTTATGAAGTATAAAACTGATATATTTAGATAATATACAAGTTAATAAAGGATTAATTATGATATTGCGGTCATCAAAAATATAACACATTATTTAACATTTAAATTTTACAGTGTGTTACTGTAAAGGTATAATTTAAAAATTATAGAATAACAATTGATAAATTTATTAAACTAGCTAATTTATATCTCCCCGTTTATACTTACAAATTTAATTTAATATATAACTTAGTGGTTTTTTTTTTTTATTTGCTAACTGTATATATTTATTATAGCACATTACATAAAGACTCTTCAAATTTAATAAAGTAATTAAACATTTACAATAAAATATGCTTGATTAGCATATATTAGAATAATTTAAAATCATACACACAAAATTTAAAAGAATGTTGCTCAACAAATATAGGAAAATACAAAATAGAAATAATGCTAAACTTGTTTTCAACAAAAGATACAAAAATTATCTTAATCTATTGTAAGAAACTTGCGTATGGAATTGTATATATATGTAATAATCTGGCATCGCTTGCTTCGCTGATATATAAAAACTTGCTTTGAAAACCTTCTCTAAAACTGATTTGTAAACTTTAAGAACATATTAAGTTTTTTTTTTTTTTTTTTTTTTTTTTAAATTTTAACAATTATTTGTTGGAAATGTTAATATTTTAATTACAGGATTGATTTGTCCAGGAAATTCAAAAGAATCTTGATCAGTGTGATTTAAGTATTGTTGATATATTATTGTCGATGTAGTGATATAGTATTGTTGAAATAGTGATAGTTATAGTATTGTTGAAATGGTAATAGTTAAAATATCATTGTTGAAATAGTGGCAATAAAAGCCAATTTTTATATTTTTTTAATATTATTGTTATTTGGCTTAATAAATTTACCTCAGCTTTTTATCATTGAATAATTATTACTCAATAACTTTAAAATTATTTAACGAACATAATAAATAAAAGTTAAATAATTCCCCTCGACAATGAATTTCTATAATAATTGAGATATATGTGGCAAACGTTGCATCATACATGAAGAATTACCTTATTGGTAGTGGTAGATTTGGACCCCACCCCCTAGTAATTTGAATTGAGAGCTCTCTTCTTTATCACCATGAACCAAAACAAAAGACTAATTATGGTTGTCTAGCTTTGAAGGGCCCTCGATGTCCAACACAAACCGTCTTACATTCTTTTTCTGACAACCCCCTTCTTCCTGTGCCAATGCCTCGTAGTGTATTGACAAAGGCAGCGGAAGACCACACAAATAGCTACAGAAACAACAGCGAATATCAAAATTTAACTGCGCCGCTGATTAATTGAATGCACTGTTTAAAAGGGTTTGCAAAAGCTTTAAACCCACCTTCCCTCTCCCTATCTCTTGAAACAGGGGAAGTTTTCCCACGTGAACATCTTTGACACTTTAGATTTGGGTATAATTTCCAGTCGGTGGAGTATTCTCTCTGAGAGCCCCGAATGTTCGCTTTTGAGATTTAGCATGGGTTGTGGGTTTGGGAACGATTGTGTTAAAGTGCTCCGACGATCTTTAATGATGCAGGTGGTGTTTTCCTCGTTCTAATGATCCAATTTGTTTGATTGTCGAGTATTGTTTCGAGTTGTTGCCTGAAAAGGTTTGTTTCGCAATTATACTTCATTTATTTTTGCGGAGAAATTTATGCAGTGATGTATTAACATTTATAACAAATGACACAAGCAGATTAACACGTTCATACACATGGTAAATATTTAGTTTTAAAACATATTAAATTTATAGATAAACTTATGAATGTTGAAAACTTTTGGACTCTTTTGGAAAACTTTCAAACTCGGCTTTATTGATATATGTACATTATACTGATTTATGAACTTTAAGAACATACAAAGATTTTTTTTTTTTTTTTTTTTTTGAAAATTTTAATCATTAGATTGTTGGAAATGTCAAAATCTTAGATCACAGAAATAATTTATCCTGGAAATTCAAAAGGATCTTGATCCGTAAGCAAATCTAATTTAAATTGTTGAAATAGTGGCCACAAAAATCAACTTTTATATTGTTTTTATTATTACTATTATTTGGCTTAGTAAATTTACATCTGCTTTCATCATCGATTAAGGATTACTCAATAACTTTTAAATTATTTGATGAACATACTAAATAAAAGTTAAATAACTCCCTCCGACAATGATTTTCTTTAATAATTGAGATATGTGCAGCAAACGTCACATCATACACGACATATCTTATTGGTAGCGGTAGATTTGGACCCCATCCCCATATCAGGATGAATTGAGAGCTCTCGGCTTTATCACCATGAACCAAAACAAAAGACTAATTATGGTTGTCTAGCTCTGAAGGGCCCTCAATGTCCAACACAAACCGACTTACATTCTTTTTCTGACAACCCCCTTCTTCCTGTGACATCCCTTGCATTCTATTGACAAAGGCATTGGAAGACCACACAAATCGCCATAGAAATAACAGCGAATATCAAAATTTAAGTGCGCCGCTGATTAATTGAATGTATTGTTTAAAAGTGTTTGCCAAAGCTTTAACCCACCTTCCCTCTCTCTCCCTATCTCTTGAAACAGGGAAGTTTTCCCACGTGAACACGTTTGACAATTTAGTTCCGGTGTAATCTCCAGTGGGAGGAGTATTCCCTCTGAGAGTCCCGAATGTTCGCTTTTGAGATTTAGCATGGGCTGTGGGTTTGGGAACGATTGTGTTAAAGTGCTCCGACGATCTTTAATGATGCAGGTGGTGTTTTCCTCGTTCTAATGATCCGATTTGTTTGATTGCCGAGTGTTATTTCGAATTGTTGCCTTGAAAAGGTTTGTTGCGCAATTATACTTCCTTTATTTTTTGCTGTGATGTTAATCCAATGATGTATTAACATTTATAATACATATCATTTTAGTTAACAAGCGCCCCACTCAGACTAGCACCTTCATACACTTAGTAAATATTTAAATTTAAAACGTAATAAATTTATTGATAAACTTATGAATGTTGAAAACTTTCTCTTAAACATATTTATGAACTTTAAGAACATACTAAGATTTTTTTAAATTTCAATCATTAGTTGTTGTAAATGTCAACATTTTAAATCACAGAAATGATTTGTCCAGGAAATTAAAAATAATCTCGACCCGCAAGCAATTTTCACTTTAATTTAAATTGTTGAAATAGTGAGTACAAAACTCTTATACTTATAATTTATTTAACATTATTATTATTATTTGGCTTAATAAATTTACCTCTTTTTTTACATCGAATTACGATTACACAATAACTTTTTAATTATTTAATTAACATACTAAATAAAAGTTAAATACCCCCCGACGACAACGAATTTCTTTAATAACTGAGATGCATGTCGTAAAAGTCGCATCATACATGAAATATCTTATTTGTAATGGTAGATTTGGACCCCATCCCCCTAGGAGGATGAATTGAGAGCTCTCGGCTTTATCACCATGAACCAAAACAAAAGACTAATTATGGTTGTCTAGCTCTGAAGGGCCCTCAATGTCCAACTCAAACCATCTTGCATTCTTTTTTCTGACAATCCCCTTCTTCCTGTGCCATCCCTTGTAGTGCATTGACAAAGGCAACGGAAAACCCCACAAATCGCTGTAGAAATAACAGCGAATATCAAAATTTAACTGCGCCGCTGATTAATTGAATGCATTGTTTAAAAATGTTTGCCAAAGCTTTAACCCACCTTCCCTCTCTCCCTATCTCTTGAAACAGGGAAGTTTTCCCACATGAACATGTTTGACAATTCAGTTTTGGTATGATCTCCTGTCGGTGGAATATTCTCTCTGAATCACCCCGAATGTTCGCTTTTGAGATTTAGCATGGATTGGGGGTTTGGGAACGATTGTGTTAAAGTGCTCCGACGATCTTTAATGATGCAGGTGGTGTTTTCCTCGTTCTAATGATCCGATTTGTTTGATTGCCGAGTGTTGTTTCCGAGTTGTTGCCTTGAAAAAGTTTGTTTCGCAATTATACTTCATTTATTTTTGCGGTGATATTTATGCACTGACACGTTGATTTATACATATAATTTTATTTAACAAATACCACAGGCATATTAGCACATTTATCCATACAGTAAATATTCCGTTTTAAAACATAATAAATTTAAAGATAAACTTAATGAATGATTCCCAGATTTGAAAGTAATGATAATTGAATGAATCTGGAAGACAAATATTATCCAAGATTCCTTTAAATCAAAAAGGAATCAGGAAATTTTCTGTTTAAAAATTTTACTTTAAGATAATTCGAGTTTTGCTAGTCATTTTATTAAATAGTAGTAATATAAAAATTGTTATTAAAAAAAAAAAAAAAAAAAAAAAAAAAAAAAATATTTATTTTTAGCACATGATTAACATGTTATTTCATGTTAAAACATAATTTCGAAGATAAACATTGATTATTTGGCAGTATAATATTTGGTGATAATTGAATGAATTTAGATGAAGAATAAAATTCCTCCAAGATTCACCTAAATCAAAATGAACCAGGAATTATTTTTTTGTGTGTAAAATGCTTACTTTTAATTTATTCGCGCTCTGATATTTATTTTATTTGGTTGTAGCAACAAATATTCTGATGAAATATCTTCACTATTGAGAATAGTGAATTTACATCTGATTTTTATCATCGAATAACGATTATTTAATAACTTTTAAATTATTTTTTTCTCATTCTAATGATTTGATTGTCGAGTGTTGTTTGGAGTTGTTGCCTTGAAAAGGTTTGTTTCGCAATTATACTTCATTTATTTTGCGGCGATGTTTATGCACCGACACAGTGATTTATACATATAGTTTTATTTAACACATACCACATTTTTACATGTATAGTAAATATTTCATATTAAAACTAATTTTATATGTAAATTTATGAATGTGATATTGGGGACAATTGAATGAATCTAGATTTAAAATAATAATTATCCAAGATTCATCTGAATCAAAATAAACCAGGAATTAATTATTATTTTCTACGTAATAATTTTACTTTAAATTTATTAGAGTTCTGATAGTTATTTTGTTTGATATTAGCAATAATATTTTGACGAAATATCTTTACTATTTTGAATAGTAAATTTACATCTGCTTTTTATCATCAAATAGCGATTACTCGATAACTTTTACATTATTTAACGAACATACTAAATAATGACTCCTTCGACAAAGATTTTATTTAATAATTGAGCTTCATCTAGCAAACGTCGCATCTTGCATGAAATATCTCATTGGTAGTGGTAGATTTGGAGCCCACCCCTAGCATGATGAATTGAGAGCTCTCGGCTTTATCACCATGAACCAAAACAAAAGACTAATTATGGTTGTCTAGCTTTGAAGGGCCCTTAATGTCCAACACAAACCGTCTTACATTCTTTTTCTGACAACCCTCTTCTTCCTGTGCCATCCCTTGTAGTCTATTGACAAAGGCAGCGGAAGACCACACAAATCGCCACAGAAATAACAGCGAATATCAAAATTTAACTGCGCTGCTGATTAATTGAATGCATTGTTTAAAAGTGTTTGCCAAACTCTTTAACCCACCTTCCCCCCTCTATCTCTTGAAACAGGGAAGCTTTCCCACGTGAACATGTTTGACAATTCCGTTTCGGTGTAATCTCCAGTTGGTGGAGTATTCTCTCTGAGAGCCCGGAATGTTCGCTTTTGAGATTTAGCATGGGTTGTGGGTTTGAGAACGATTGTGTTAAAAAAGTGCTCCGACGATCTTTAATGATGCAGGTGGTGTTTTCCTCGTTCTAATGATCCGATCTGTTTCATTGTCGAGTGCTGTTTGGAATTGTTGCCTTGAAAAGGTTTGTTTCGCAATTTTACTTCATTTATTTTTGCTGTGATATTAATCCAGTGATGTATTAACATTTATAATACATATTATTTTATTTAACAAAGACTCCACTCAGACTAGCACTTTCAAACACTTAGTAAATATTTAAATTTAAAACGTAATAAATTTATAGATAAACTTATGAATGTTGAAAACTGTCTCTTAAACAGATTTATGAACTTTATGAATATACTAAAATTTTTTTTAAAATTTTAATCACTAGTTGTTGTAAGTGTCAACATTTTAAATTACAGGTAATGATTTGTCAGGAAGTTAAAAATAATCTCGACCCGCAAGCAATTTTCACTTTTAATTTAAATTGTTGAAATCAGTGAGTACAAAAATCTTATATTTATATTTAATTTAATGATATTATTATTATTTGGCTTAAAAATTAAATTTACCTCTTTTTTACATCGAATAAAGATTACGCAATAACTTTTTAATTATTTAACGATCATACTAAATAAAAATTAAATAACTCCCGACGACAACGATTTTATTTAATAATTCCAGCTTCATCTAGCAAACGTCGCATCCTACATGAAATATCTTGTTAGTAGTAGTAGATTTGGACCCCACCCCACTATCAGGATGAATTGAGAGCTCTCGGCTTTATCACGATGAACCAAAACAAAAACTAATTATGTTTGTCTAGCTTTGAAGGGCCCTCAATGTCCAACACAAACCGCCTTAACATTCTTTTTCTGACAAGCCCCTTCTTTTTTGTGCCCATCCCTTGTAGTCTATTGACAAAGGAAGCGGAAAACCCCACCAATCGCTATTGAAACAACAGCGAATATCAAAATTTAAGTGCGCCGCTGATTAATTGAATGCATTGTTTAAAAGTGTTTGCCAAAGCTTTAACCCACCTTCCCTCTCTCTCCCTATCTCTTGAAGACGGGGAAGTTTTCCCACGTGAACATGTTTGAGCTTTAGTTTTGGGTAAAATCTCTAGTTGGTGGAGAGGCCGAATGTTCGCTTTAGAGATTTAGCATGGGTTGGGTGGGTTTGGGAACGATCGTGTTATAAAGTGCTCCGACGATCTTTAATGATGCATGTTGTGTTTTCGTCTTTCTAATGATCCCATCTGTTTGATTGTCGAGTGTTGTTTCGAGTTGTTGCCTTAAAGAGGTTTGTTTCGCAAATACACTTCATTTATTTTTGCGGTGATATTTATGCAATGACACATTGATTTATACATATAGTTTTTATTTAAACAAATACCACTTGCAGATTTCACATTTATATATTATATATATATATATATATATATATATGTAACGTAAATATTTAGTTTTTTAAAAACATAATAAATTTATAGATAAACTTATGAATGCTTGACAATAACTGATGGAATCTTGATGAAAAAAATAATTATCCAAGATTCATTTGAATCAAAATGAATTCGAAATTATTTTATTTTCTGTTTAAAAATTTTACTTTAAGTTATTTCGAGTTCTGGTAGTTATTTTATTAAATAGTAGTAATATAATAATAGTTATTTTTTTTAAAAATATTTTATTTTTACTGTGATGTTTATGCAGTGACACATAGTTTTATTTAACAAATACCACACACAGATTAGCACACTTATACATATAGTAAATATTTCATATTTAAACATAATTTTACAGATAAAGATTCATTACTTGACAATGTGATATTGATGATAATTGAATGAATTTAGATGATGAATAAAAATCGTCCAAGATTCGTCGGAATCAAAATGAACCAGGAATTACTTTATTTTCTGCGTAAAAATTTTACTACAAATTTATTCGAGTTCTGACAGTTATTTTATTTGATACAAGCAATAATATTTTAAAGAAATATCTACACTATTTCCGAATAGTAAATTTACCTCTGCTTTTTATCATTGAATAAAAATTACGCTGTAACTTTTAAATTATTTAACGAATATGCTAAATAAATATCAAATAATTCCAGTAGTCAAGCATTCTTTTTAATAATTAAGATATATGTGGCAAATTCCACATCCTACATGAAATATCTTATTAGTAGTGGTAGATTTGGAGCCCACCCCACTAGAAGGATGAATTGAGAGCTCTCGGCTTTATCACCATGAACCAAAACAAAAGACTAATTATGGTTGTCTTGCTTTGAAGGGCCCTCAATGTCCGACACAAACCGTCTTAACATTCTTTTTCTGACAACCCCTTCTTTTTGTGCCATCCCTTGTAGTCTATTGACAAAGGAAGCGGAAAACCCCACCAATCGCTATTGAAACAACAGCGAATATCAAAATTTAACTGCGCCGCTGATTAATTGAATGCACTGTTTAAAAGTGTTTGCCAAAGCTTTAACCCACCTTCCCTCTCCCTATCTCTTGAAGACGGGGAAGTTTTCCCACGTGAACATGTTTGAGCTTTTAGTTTTGAGTAAAATCTCTAGTTGGTGGAGAGGCCGAATGTTGCTTTAGAGATTTAGCATGGGTTGTGGGTTTGGGAACGATTGTGTTATAAAGTGCTCCGATGATCTTTAATGATGCCTGTGGTGTTTTCCTCGTTCTAATGATCCGATTTGTTTGATTGTCGAGTGTTGTTTCGAGTTGTTGCCTTAAAAGTTTTGTTTCGCGATTATACTTCCTTTATTTTTGCGGCGATGTTTATGCTCTGATATATTGACAAATATATATCAGATATATAGTTTTATTTAACAAATGCCACGCACTGATTAACATGTTTATACACACATAATAAATTTTTAGTTTTTAAAACATAATAAATTTATTAATAAACGTATGAATGCTTGACAATGTGATATTGAGGATAATTGATTGAATCTTGTTGGAAATAATAATTATCCAAGATTCATCTCTAAAGTGTCATCCTGTTGTTTCGAGTTTTGTCCAATATTGTCCAAGTTGTGTCGAAACAATACGATGAAGTGTCAGGTTCATCGTGTTGTTTCGAGTTGTTGACTTGAAAATATTTGTTTTGCAATGATACTTCATTTATTTTATCAGTGATGTTTATGCACTGACACAGGGATTTATACATATAATTTTTATTTAACGAATACCACATACAGATTAGCACATTTATATATGTAGTAAATATTTCGTTTTAAAACAATCGTTTTTTTTTCGTTAAGTTTATTGATAAACATTTGAATGTTTAACAATATGATATTGACGATAATTGAATGATTCTGGATGAAAATAATAATTATCCAAATTCCTCTGAATCAAAATGAACCATAAATTGTTTTATTTTCTGCGTACAAATTTTGCTTTAAGTTTATTCGAGTTCTGATAGTTATTTTATTAAATAGTAGCAATAATATTTTGATGAGATATCTTTACTATTTTCATTGATATTTGTTATCTAATCTAAATATTTTAACGTATTGACAAATACAGTTTAATCAATCGTGTCTATTGGATATGGCCATGGTAAATCTATATGAATTTTATATATATCTATTTGATATTTGTGTAATATGAGAATCTGCTGATGACTCTCAAACTGATGATTTCTAAGTGTAAGGCCATCTTGGGCCAATCAAATTGATACACACATTATAGAGTTTTAGAATGTTTAAGAATATTAGGGGATCGCTGTGCTGGAAAGAAAAAACTTAAATAGAAAAACAACATTTAAAAATAATAAATAAATTCTAAATTTCATATAATAAATGAAATATTTTTGTAATTATTATTTGGCTAAATTATATCAAAAGTAATACAATTTTGGTAGGAGTTAAAATGTGTTAAAAATCTATTTAATCTCCAATAATACCAAAGCCATTTAAATTCGAGTTTTTTAAGAAGCTAACATTAAAAATTTATGTGTACGTTATATTATGGCATAACATTTAAACTGGTATACTTAAGAAACCATTTTGCCTCGTTTTCTGTTTATAATAATTTTTAACTCATTTTATAGATCTACCAATAATTAAAAGCCTCATATTCGTTTATTGCTATACAACAAGTGTTATTAGGAGTGAATTTTATATTCACTGTTTCAAATATGAATAATATCAGTTCAATCCGATTAAATGCATAATTAATTATAATGCAATGATTATAATTTTTAATGCAGCTGCTATAGAAAAGGGCGTTAGTTGAATTGCCTAAAACAAATGTGTAAATTACGTATCCTTTAGGGATGAAAACTCCATTAAAATGATTTTTTATTTTCAACCAAAATTTGATGAATTACAACCAAGATAGACATGTTTAATACAAATGTTTTGTATCTTACCTTTTTTTTGGAGTTTGTCTTACTTAGTTGCGAAATAATTCTAGTTTTCAAATTCGTTAATCGAATTAAATTAATTTTGTTTTATTTAGAACAACTAAACCTTGAATTTAAATAGTGATACGCAACATAGTTTGCGAACTGACTTTATATCTGAACTATTTGGACTGTTTCAGAAATTCTATTGACTCATTGTGGATCCCATCGTCTTAATGGGTGACGCATTGAATAAAAAATAATTAGAAGTTACGGGAATTAAATTTTTGTGCAAATATTTATGCCTTTTCACAGCGTCCAACGTCTCAAAAACCCCAAAAACTGAAATACATACACCAGACAGTTCCTAACTCAAAAAAAACTAGTTTCAATTTCTTGCTGTTGTCATTTGCAACATGGAATACTTCAATTGAAGTTGTCTCCAAATAGGCAGCCGAGATAGATGAAAAATTAAATTTCTGTGAAGGGCAAACTTATTTTTTTGAAGCTTTTCTTTCCTATACCTTCTTCTTTCAACCGCGTGTCATTGCAACGACACCTAACGGAAATATTAAAGTCGCCCCAGAAGATAGTCCCTCTTCCTCAGAGCCAATTAAATTACACCTGTTGTGAGTATTTGACAGTTTAATTTTCCTTGAAATATGACGCGCCACCCGTTTTGACATGTTAACTGCTCAAGGGTGTCTTTTAGGAATATATTGAAGAATAAAATAAAGCGACATTATCCATGGTACATGAATGTCTCGAAGCATTTTTATCATATATCTTTTCCTTTGAAAACATTAGCAGCTTTCAGTTGACTGGTCTCTCGATGGATATTGAGGTAAAAAAAATAATGGTAAAGGTATGAATTAAATAAAGGATTGGTAAAGCTAGATGCTAGTAAAAAAATAACTATGTATTGATTGATAAATCAACAGAAAAAATTCTATATGTTTGGGGTTATTGAAAAAAAATATATATATTAATATTTTTTTATGATAAAAAAAAAAATAAATTATGTTATTTAACAATGATTAAATCGAATTAAAATTGTCTTTGTTGACAGTTTAATTTTTGCGAAGATTTCGAGCAAAAATAAGTCCTTATTATTTTTTTTTTTTATTTGAATCTTAAAAAACACCATCTCGCATTCCATAGACCACGAGGTTTTCAAATATGAGTAAAAACAGAAAATTATAGTAAAATAATCAAGTAGAGAAGTAGTCTCTAATTAGTACTTCATGTTACTTACTTCGTAATTACTACTTCATTACTTAATTACTACTTCATATTATCAAGTAAATAAGTAATCACAAAAAAATGTTTTGTGTTAAATAAATTCAAGGCACACTATAATTATAAATAAATATAGACACAAAAGGAGATAAAAATTTTATTTTCTAATAGTTATGATACTAGATTAAATATTTATATCAAATGTTCGATTTTTTTTTTATTTATATTCAAGGTTCAGTTTCTTCTAAATAAAACAAAATTAATTTAATTTAATTAAAGAATCTGCCAAACTAGAACTATTTCGCAATTAAGTAAGATGAACGACAAAAAGGGTAAGATACAAAACATTGTAAAAAAAAAAAAACCTTTTCTCAAACACATGAAACTGAAGTACACTAGGTGTAAAGCACCAAAATGAACTTTGGATGAAAAGGTACTAATATTTTGTTATCCTTAATGCCAAAATTATCTTAAGTTCTCCATGAATGATAAAAATTGACGATTTTATTTTTTTTTTTAAAAAGGATTGTTTTTTATTACAACATATTTGAAATGTAAACAAAATTTTTCTGATTTTATATCAGATCGAAAAAGTCTGAATACACAGGTTTGGCAATCCAAATGCACATTTTTGCAAATAAAATTGGCCTTTTTTTGCAGAACAAATGAATCTTTTTGAAAATCAAATTAAATATTCTCAAAATTTCGGTTTGATTTATATGTTATTACCAGTGCATATATATGTTTTTAAAAACGTCTATGCATACGTATGTCTAAATATATATTTATCTATGAGTAATGATGTACTGAATTGGTAAAGATGAATACTAAAAAATATTAATCTGTATTTTATTCAATAAACATAATCATGTGGGCACCGTGAGCGTCATGTACATATATACTTAAGTAATATTCAAAATGCATTTCTATGCTTGTATGTATATGCGCGTATATCTGTGTATAGATATGCAAATGAGGGTTTGTATGTGTGTATCTCATATGTATTTATACCAGTGTATAAGTGTGCTTTTAAACACAAATACTTAGAAATGAGCATATGTTTGCATGCGTGAATGCTTGTAAAGGGCTTTGTTTGTATCTGTGAGTATGCATGCATAGGTTGGTGCTTGTGTAGTTGTGTATATTTGCATACTAGTATGTGCATGGTTCTGCAGTTTGCGACATTTGCCTTTTATGTATATATGTATACGTGTAAATTTGTGCGTATAATGGATATGAATACTTATATACACTCAAGAGCCAAAACATTATGACCACCTGTCAATAACGAGTTGGCCCACCTTTGGCGCGCAACAAAGCTTCAACCTGCCTTGGCATGGATTAATACCATCACTTAATACCAGTTAAATACCACTTCCACCTGATCACGTGCCTTCCACGTCATCCAGGCGAGTTCATTGCAAAATGTAGGGGGGTCATAATGTGTTGGCTCTTGAGTGTATTTGTGCACATGTAAATGCATTTGTTTAGGTGTTCCAGTGCTTGCTTAAATGTACATATGTTTATGCGTGTGTATGTAAGACCTTAAACACATTTATATCTGTATTTGTGTGTGTATGCGCATGTGTCTGTGTGTGTATGCACATGTATCTGCGTTCGTGCCTGTGTATGAGCTCTTGCATGTGTATACGTATGAATGTACAGTATATATAAAAAAAAAATGGAACACGCTTTATAACTTCAGTAATTGCCATTATATCTTCACATAAGTGATACCGATTGCAAATGGTTCCAAGGAAGCTAACTTAAGGTGCAATTCAGTTGATTAAAAAAAATGATTAGCATGGTTAACTTTCCGCTAACTCGATATTTTTCCACTAATTTAATATATTTTATATAAATATTTTTGATAATATTTATATAAAACCGATTTATATTTTATTTTTTATATAAATCGACTTAGTACAATGAAATGAGTGTGAGTTAATTATTTTTTTGTAGAGATCTGATTAAAGGCGTTGAAAATATAATTCAAAAATTCACTAAATAAACTTTTTTTCCCAGATTTGAAAGCATAATTTTATTCAAATTTTTGTCAATATTTTTAAAAATATTAAATATTAAATACCGAAAAAAATTATATATCTTATTTTGAATTTTTATGGATTTGGTTTTTTTAGTGCCATTAAAATTTAAGATTACTTTAAAAAATTATTATGAGTATTTTACGTGATATTAAAAAAATTTTCCGATTAGGGATCGATCCAAGTTTAAAAAATAACTATTGTAGATCACTTTTTTGCGCAAATGAGATAATGCTGATATCACGTGCGAGTTTTTGAAACGAAACTATTAAATTCTTTCCTTGTTAAGAATTTAATACATATGAACTTAAATTTTTTTATCTTTTTATTAATTTTTTTATGCTTTTAACTAAATTTTCTCATTTTAAACACATTTATTCTTTATTATATTTTTGGAAAAAAATATTGTTGTACTTTTGAAAAGAATTACTTCTATGTTTTTTTTTAAATGAAATTTATCATAATTTTTTTCAAAAGATATTAATAAATATAACTTAAAAACGAGAATAATTTTTAATGTGCAAAATTATGTCATGAACAAAATTTGAAATAAAAAATTTATTAATCTTTTGATTTAATAAAATTGCTGTGATATATATTTTTTTAACTCAGAACTGTGTCGGACATATATTTAATATAAAATTTTTGCACTACATTTAGAAAAAATTTTAAATATATATTTTTTAAATTATATATATCAACTATAGTAATGTTATAAATTATTATAAACTATTTTTCAACTATATATAATAGTAAAATTTAGTTTTCATAATACACATACACAGGTACAAATGCATAAAACTACATCATATATGTGCACTCGCAAATAAAATACATACTCACTGACATACATATACATACACAAACATACACATATAAATATCATTCGTATATATCCATTCATGGGTGTGTGTGTATACCTAGGTGTATATACTTGTATTTGTTTGTATGCCAGTGTATAAATTCAGTTCAGTTGTGAATGCTTTAACATGGAATTAAGGAATTATGTAATTCTTACAGTATTCTTATGAATTAGAACAAAATATCAGATTCAGTAATACAAAAAAATTACGATTTAATGGTATGAAGGAATTTTTCGTTTTCACCATTTCCCATATAATCCACCTCTCTTTGCAGCAGATTAAATTTAATTATATACGGATATAAAATTTAATTAATTCATATATGTATTTTCCTTTCTTTTAAATGCATTTTAATAAAATGTTTATCACCAACGTGTAGCAAAAAAAGTAATTTATACTCTTTATTTTTAATCCTTTTATAAAACATGTATAAAAATGAATTTAAAAAAAAAAAAAATCTGCGCGGATAAATTTAAAATGACTGAAATATTTCACTCTAAATTTATAACAATATTAACATGTCGCCTTAACAGGTCTTTAAGATTAAGGTGAAATAAAGTGATTAAAAAACAAGGTTAATTGAAAAATAAATAAAGTTAGTCTTCAGAAAAATTAAACAGATAAATTATTATAACAAATAAATTCACAGCTTTTTTTAGTGCTCATGTTAGTAACTTATTCAACATGTTTAAATATACTGAGATTAATGGAGCATTTAATTAGTTGAGTAATTTAAAAGAAAAGTAACTAACTCTTTTCTTATTTGTTAAATTGCCTCTAGAAAAACAATATAAATCACTGCTTGAAATGGGAAGCAAAGAAAAGAGATTATAAAATAAGGATTAATCAGCTTAAGTTTATTTAATTAAAACGAAAAGTAGTTTTTAATTAAAAATAGCACAATAAAGTAATCATTTCGTAAAATATTTTTGAATAATTATGTGGAAAAAAAAATTTGAGAAAGTTTTTTAACGACCAAATCCTTGCATATTTATTATATAATGTCTTTGGCTTAACAGATTTTAGATTTAAAAAAAATTGTTTTTATTAAATGAATACATGTAGGAAACAAAAACATTTTATTTTCATTTTCAGCTAAGAAACGTTATTGTTTAAATAAAAAAATGTATAATTATGTTTACAGAAGCAATTTTCTAGTTTAAAAGAAAATTTTAATCTATAAATGTTACACATTTTATTAGTATTTATTAAATACAAAATATTAAATATTTTTATTGTTTTCCTTAAAGTAACTTTGTATGAAAAACTTTTCATTAAATTTATGTACTATAAAATATACATTACTTTTAGTTACATTAATAAACATGGTATAAATTATTTACATATTATTATCACTTTAAGTAATAAATATTTAAATAAGTTACTATTAGTTCTTCTGGGAACATCACTTTACCTCAAAACTTTTTAAGAAATCAGCGTAACTTGCCGAAGTTTGGTTCCCGATTCCACTTCTCCCCTTGACAAAATTTTTAAAACGATAAAGAAGCATGGCTAATCGCTGCTGGGAAGAATGCTTTGATTGAAATCCTTAGAGGTATCCGTTGCAATCACTGCTTCCTTGAAATAGTAAAATGATTGGATATGGTGAAATGTTCCATAATGTGCTCGCAACGACAGTCACAATGATTGGTGAAGGTTATCTTGTACTTCTTTTGAAAGCCGTACAAACCCGGAGTCGAAATAATTAGTATTTCTGCAAGGTGTTATTTTTACTCCCTTTTCGTACTACACATAAGACGAATATGAGTCTTATATTATATACCTTATGTTATATACTCAGACGTTATATACTTCCTTTTATATTAAATACTCAGACGTTATATACTTCCTTTTATATTAAATACTCAGACGTTATATACCTTATTTTGAATTATATACTCAGACAATTACGTAATAATAAACAAAAATTTTGATTCGAATAAGTGGTTTTTGCAATGATAAAAGTTTCACAACTTAAAGATAGTAAAATCCACTTGCATATATATGTTTTAACAACTTAAAGCAGCTTCTGTTGTGATGGAGCACCCGTTAGTCTGACTTTGGCTCCGTGATCTCATAGGAGACCGGGACCTGCAAAGTGGATTCTGAACCACTACAAACATCCATGGCACCGCCGGGATGCATACCGAGCGCCAGAGCGCTATACAGTTCCCAAATTTGAATGCCAACGGCACACGGTGTTCCCAAGTGGTCACCCACCCAAGTACTGACCGTGCCCAATGATTACTTCGGTGATCTAACGAGAACCGGTATATTCAGCATGGTATGGCCGTTGGCTAATATATAAAATATATATATTAGAAAAATAGTGCATACATTAGAAAAACATTTTCTATTCAGATTGTTAAAATAATAGTTTAATGCATTATATTTCTTTATCAGTGACCCAGTGGTAACATGCAGTAGGGATCAGATTCGAATCTTCTTTCAGGGTTCGTTAAAGCTGTTGCTTTCAGAAATGAAACGGCTCAATGTCGGTTTTGACAACTTGTGTATTTTATCCGTTGTGACTACTTGTGTATAGTATAAATTATGCCAACGTCCATACCATGCTGAATATACAGGTTCTCGTTAGATCACCGAAGTCAAGCATCATTGGGCGCGGTCAGTACTTGGGTGGGTGATCACCTGGGAACACCGCGTGCCGTTGACATTCACAAATTTGGGATCTGAATGGCCGAGTGTCTAGCGCTCTGGCGCTCGGTGCCACAGGTTTTGGGTTCGAATCAAGGCGGTGCCATGGATGCTTGTAGTGGTTCGGAATGCGCTTTAGTCCGTAGGTTCCGGTCTCCCTATGACTGTAAGAGCGTCACGGAGCCAAAGTCAGACTTCTACCTACGGGTGCTCCATCACAACAGAAGCTACTTCCTTCCCCTTCAACCATGAGTACGTAAGGGCTCGTGAGCTTGGCCAGCTAAGTGGGATAAGAAACAACAACAACATAAATTATGACAACTTGTGTAAACTTCCTGTATTAAACACTAGGCATATTAGTGGTATTTTTCTGGAGTTTTCTGTCATGCAACACGTAAATGTAATGAAGTTGTTGTTAAAGTTCCTATCGGAAGGTGATATTATCTTCTAATATCCCGTCTGTCGGTTGCTTCCTATATATATATATGTGAAACATGAGGTTCACTGACTTTAAAAAATATTTGTTTGCTATAGATTAATAAAATCAATTATTAACTAACCGATATTATTATTAATTTATGCATTTTATTAATTATTTTCGCCTTAAAATATGCCAATTAATTAAAAGCTCATTTCCTACACTTAAAATTATTTTTTGTTTTATTAAAAAAAAACGGAAAAATACAGCTGGAATTCCTAAATGTTTAATGCCTGTAGAACTAAAAAAAAATTTTTTTTTCAAAATAGAAATGATTCTTTAATGGATACCATTCGAAACGAAAACAAAAAAAACATTTTAGAAAATTTCTATCGTGAAAATCAAAAGCTAAGAATTAAAATGAAAAAGATCTCAGATATTAGGGAAAAAAAAAAAGGTAAAATAGACTTTTGTTAAAAAAAAAAAAGGTTTTTCTTTAAAACAAAAGTGAAAAATGTACTAACAAAAACATATTTTAAAAAAATTCAAAGATCTGAATAAAAACAGAGTATTTCGTTAAAAAATACTCTTTACGTGGTTCATAAAACATTACTTAGCACTGGTTAAACGGGATTTGCTTTAATGGATTTATTCTCTTTAAAAACTTTACAATTAGCAGAATGGTTTATCTGGAAATTGAAAGCTTGCATTAGTAGCATAGTTAAGTAGACTTTTCGCATAGAAAAAATATATAGAATTTATTTACCTTTTTTTTAAATTTTTATACTGATGTTTTAAAAAACACTCAGTTTCTAGACATTCAAAAAAATCAATAAAATGTACTAATCCACTGGAAACAATTGATTATCTAAAAGAAGACATTCAAAAGAAAGGTAAAGAAGGAAGAAGATTCAAAGTATTTTCAATAAAAAAACCAATTAGATTTGTGAATTAGTAACAAAATTAAACTTTGAGAAATTTTTTTAAGAATTGTATCGTAATCTGATATGTCGACATATAAAGTAGATTTACGTGATCAAATTTATTTACTATACATTTTTTTATTATTTTGCTGATTTTTATATATACTGTAAGAATGAAATAATTGTCCTCCTGTAATACGTCAAACTTCTGCATTGCTATAAATAAGGTAAAATATGTCTATTTAAGAACATTGGATTATATATTGATCTCTCTCTCTCTCTCTCTATATATATATATATATAACTTACTTATAGTCTTAAAATTTATTATAGAACCATGAGGATAGTGGCTTGAAGGACTGCGTAACGTCTGCCGACAGTTTAACTGTTTTTTTACCTTATCTTTTAAATTTGTTTTATTATTTTTCATTTTAATTATTTTTAATGTGTTTTATTATTGATAATTATTATTAATCATTGAATTGTTCTTTCTAAGACATCAATGTGCTCTTGGCAACTTATTTTTACATAAAATTTACATGAGGGTCTTACACAAAGTTTTTAAAAGTGTAGCTGACGAAAGATTAGAATTTAAAAACAGACACAATTTTAAAGAACCTTTGTCAATTTTGTATAAACTAGAAAGGCCATTAAACCTTTTGATCTTCAATTTCCCTTTCAAAGTCACAATTCAAAATTAAAAGAAATATAACATTATACGTTGGTAATCTTAAAGTACAATTACTGGCTTGATTGCATGATTGTCCATTATAACACATATGTTTATTTTATAACATATGTGTTATAATTGATATTTGTTTATAACAACAAACACATATGTTTATTTTGAGAATTTAAAAACAACAATGCGAGTTTATGCTTCTAATACTTAGCTCATAATTCATAGGAAAACTGAAAAATAAGATGATATGCAGTTAAATTTCTTTTTGTATTAGTGAAACATCAAAAATGATACAAGTTTTTATCTATTGAGTAAAAATTTTAATTTAAAGAAAAGGTGAAAATCATGATAACATAATAAAAAAAAAAAAAAATCATTCACCTGAAAGTTCAAAAAACGATTTGATGTATACTAAATTTTACTTTTAAGGGTACATAAATATTTCTACATATTAACTATTTTGATGGGATAGCTAAGGAGTGATAACACATAAAGTTACAATTTTTGCTTAGTTATATGAATAGTTATTTTCTTTCCCCATTAATTAATTTTAAATTATTTGATTTCTTTAATTTATAAAATCTATTTTGCTTTGTAATTATACCCCGATAATAAAAGAATAGCCGAATGTTTGTCGACTAAGTTGAAAACGTTATCAATGTGGATTAGGATACTGATGGATATTCCAAAAATTTTTATTTTTTAACATTAGAAATAAGCTCGTGTTTCAAATATTTTGACGAATTTAATGTTAGCCTTATAATAAATTCTACTATCGTAATTTGTAAAAAACCATTATTGAACAATATTAACTGCAACTGTAATGGACTGCCAGCCCCCCCTAGGGAATCAGATATGGCGATAATAAAATTTAATCTAGGTAATGAACTGACGCGCAATCGTGATGTTTCTGAACTGTCTTTTGTCTATGCAAATGTCTGTCCTATGCATGTTTTATGTCTGTATATCGTCTCCTTGAATGCTTGTCAACCTGTACTTAAAGTCAAAGATATATCTTATTAACGTATCTCCTAATTGAAGTAATATCATCCTAGATATTTGAAAAGTCCATGATACAAATTAAGATAATTGAATTTTTGCCTTCCCTCAGTAAAATTGGAAGTTATTACTCCTGCTATTCTAACGTCAATTGTTGATAGTTAATTTAACTTGCGTCGTTAATTGAAAGTTATAATTTTAATAAAATGTTGGATTAAATGTTGAAATCTATATATGAAAATCTAATGCGCTTATTTTATAGAATTTCTTATATTAAAAATAATAATAGTAGTGTAAAAAATAATTAAAAATAATTATAATATAATATAAATATAATTAAATGGATTGAATTAACAAAATATTTAAATAATTTTCTCATATTAAAAATATTCATTAAAATATAATTTATAGTTTTAAAAATATAATTTTTAAATAATAAACTTTTTTTCCAAAACTAAGACATTGATCTTTTATATCAATGTTAAATATTAAAATCTCGATTTTAAAAATTCTCCTTTTAACATGCTCTATCTGAAAAAGTAATATTTTCGTTTACTTTATTCTAAAAACAATTAATAAACTTCACATAGAAGCAATACGAACAATAAATTACTCATTCACTAAATGTATAAAATTCGTGGTAATAAATGTTAAAATAACAGAAACGTTTTTATGTTACAGAAAATAATATTTTAAAGATATAGAAAGAAGCGCCATTCTATTCAAGATCTTATCTAATTTTTAGGCCCATTAGGTAACCTTTGCCAATTACAATTGATACTTTCAGTAAATTATATAATTTGTATTTAAACCTTCTTTTTACTTAGAATGAAATTATTACATTTATAACACATGGATAAACTCTAATATTTTTAAAATAATACACTCATGTCCATAAATTAAGGATAATGAAGTTCAGGCAAAGAAAGAGACAGAAGCAAAACAAATTTGACTTATTTGTAAAGTCTATTTATTAAACAAAAGGTGAGAAAAAAATGCTATATGTTTGACATAATTAATAAAAATTTCGATTTTTACTCCCTGGAGCAAATTTCAAAAAAGAACCTATTTACAAAAAACTGTACAACATGGTTAATATGATGGTTAATATGGAGTATGTCTCCCGGACGATGCAATACAGGAATTACAACGCCTAGGCATGCTGAGTATCAAATTATCAATCTGATCTTGGGGAATATTACACCACTCATCAAGCAATGCCCCCCGAAGTTCCGGTTGACAGGTGGGAGGGGGTTGAACATACTTCCAGCTGGGTACGTCCACATTCCAGTCGTCCGATAATTCTACCACGTAAAAATCATCAAATGCTTCCTATGTGCCATAACTATGCGGTTATGCACTGAAAGGCAAAGCGCTTGTGAACAATTTTACTTCTTTGCCACCATTTCTTATATACCCCTCTCTTTTCGTCATTGTGACGTACTATCCGCGCCATCTGGTGGTTTCCTGTAATTTGCATATTCTTCTTCAAGATGTGTGTGATAATTCTACAGGTGAAATTTTTATTTTAGAGGACAATTTCTGTGTGATTCTGAATTTTCCTTAATTTATGGACATGATTGTATTTGTTTCCGAGAGTACTCCAAATCTCGAATTGACAATCAGTTTGCTTCATATGAATTTTGCTAGGGTTTCTTCCATATCATACACAAATGGACAGTAATTACCTATAAATATTCACTCTAAAAACAATAAATCTTCTGTATATCTTCAATGATTATTGGTGGTATGCAGTACTAAACATGAATTCACGGTTGTAAAAAAATTAGCTGAGTAATTTTGAAATTAATATTGACATCGAAAATAAAATGAAATTAATTCGGTAAATTTCTTTTCATTACTTTTAAAATTTCATCCTCATTACTATAAAATCTTTGTAGTTGTTTTATTTTTGAAACAACTATTTATAAATGAAATTCTTAGTTAAAAAATTTGTTTTTAAAATAGATTAAAATATTTTTAAACACATCATGTAGTCTATTTCATTAAGAATCTTCATATTAAACTTTCAGAATTAAATTCAGAAGAAAATTTTCAAATAGTAAAAATTATAATTTATAGTAATAACTTGTGTTAAATATAAAAACGTATGTAATTTGCAGGTTGCTACACTCTATCATATGAAATTAAATATCATACCTCTCATGATGATGATTTAATTCTGCATTGATAAGTAATTTATTAAAATAAAAAGCTTAATTTTCAATTTATCATTTAGGTTGCACACAATATATAATTTTTATATTAAATTCAAATATATTCCAACGTAAACAAAGAAAATAAAACTAAATTCTTTAGTTCCAAATGATTTTCATTACATATGTACATTCTTTTGAATATAAAGAAAAGAGTAGTTTAACATACAAAGTAAATTTATAATTTCTCTAATTCAGAATCCCTTAAAATAAACTTTCATAACTAAATTTCAGAATTTAAAAAATAAATATTTGATAAAAAGAAATTTTTCAAACATTAACAATTATAATGTGTATTAACAATTTGTGTTAAATATAAAACATACGTAATTATCAGGTTATTATTTTCTATTAGCTGAAACTAAATACTATAGCTCAAGATGATAATTTAAATCAGCGTTGATAAATAATAAATTATTCTTAAAATTAATATTAATTATCAATTTTTCCTTTACGTTATACTTTCACTCATTTCAACATATTATCTTAAAAATACAAATGGGGAAACACGATTATCCATTTTTTTTTTTTTTTTCAAAAAAAAAATGAAAACACACACAAAAAAAAAAAAATCGAGATATTATGCAAAAACGTATAAAAGGAAAATGCTGGACTCCAATATGAATATAATTAAAATATTAGTTGGGATTAAAAATTCTTGAATTTCCAAGAAGGAAAAATCAGGCTTTAAAATTTAACTACAACATCTTAATTTGAAATTCTCCTCCGGCCAAACAGTTCTTTAAATAAAAAACCCCCCAAAAAAAAATCTTTAATTATGCAGATTCCAAATATTCTTACCAAGATGGCGGTAAAATAATTTCTCTCAAGTAATTTTGTTAAAATAATTACGTGTCTAAGCTCTACTAACCATAAGATAGAAAAAAAGTATTAAAAATAACAGTGTTCCAAAAAATAACCTTAATAACATGTAAATGCAACACGATGCCCTAACTTTCTATTAAATTTACTAAAAAAGAATGAACAAAAAAAAAGAAGTAAAGAAATCTTAATAAAAAATTATTAAGATAAGATCTTTTTAAAACTTGTGATTGCTGCTGCAAGGGCGGCTTTGAAATTTGATTAGATATTGTATTTTTGCTAAAGGTTCAAGCAAAAAACATCGCCATTTGGGAAAAATGAATAAAAAAATGGCGGC
Source organism: Caerostris extrusa (assembly GCA_021605095.1). Taxonomy (NCBI): domain Eukaryota; kingdom Metazoa; phylum Arthropoda; class Arachnida; order Araneae; family Araneidae; genus Caerostris; species Caerostris extrusa. The sequence goes on along the minus strand of BPLR01016066.1, from coordinate 129,783 downwards.
AGGTAGGTGTTTACAACATGTAGCATCGAACATAAAATGAATGTACTTGATTAAATCTTTCTAATTAGTCATCTGAAACAAAATGCAAGAATGGCAAATATAAGAAATAGATAATTAAAAAATACTTTTTTTTTTTCTTATTTCTTTTACAGTTTTTAAATATGTTCTCCTGTTTTTTTATCCTACTGCTTTTTGGAAATTAGTAGAAGTTATTAAAAATGACTTTGAATTATAATTTGGAAATTTGAAACTTTTTTTTTTTTTTGTGTGTTTTCTCATTTTGGTCATTTTAAGAATTGCTTTTCAAAAGAACTTAATATAAAAGAAATGTTAAAATGTGAATTTATAAAGAATATAATTTATCAAAAATAGGTTTTTAATTAAAGGATAAAAAAAAAATAAAATTCTTTATCATACAAGAAAATTAATATGCTAAATTTAGATTTAGAAACACAATTATTTACTTACTTTTATTTCCTTTTAAAAAAAATAAATAAAATCTTTCCTTTCAAATAAATTTCATTTTAATTAAATCAGTTATTTTGCTTTATTATTCATATTCTAAAAATTTCACAAAATCTTTTTTTTTTTTTTTTTTATTTACTCTGCAAATGTTTAAATTTGTCCCAAAATCATACTTGGAAAATAAATATTTTTATATAAGCAAAAAAAAGCTTTTGAAATTTTATAAATGATAGAAATATTTAAAATATCGTTATATTTCAAAACGACATGGAAAAATATTTATTATTTTACTTTTATTTCATAGAGAAAAACTGCAAAGTGGAAATAAGATATATTAATTATTGTTCCAAAGTCAAATTTTGAAAATTTTAAGAAATCATTATTGAATAATTTAAATATTACTTCTTATAACGCTGATTTACCATATGATTAAAGTACTTTTTAATATTAATTTTTCAGATATTTGCTGTTGACAATTAAGTAAAGTATATATAAAAGCTTGAATCATTATTGTTCTGCAAAAATATCTTTTCTTGTGTACTGAAATATATTATATTATATTTAGTAAATATATATTATATATACTGTTTTATATGTCCGACTAAATTTCTGACTATTAGTAAAATTTATTTCATGAAAAAAAAATTTTAGTAGCTCTAAAATTGAATTTTGTTAAAATAATTACGCTTTATTTTTTACCTACAACTTTATTATACAAAATTAAATAAGTAAATTCTAAAAAATCTAATATTCAAACAAAAACTGCGATTCTAAACAATGTTATGTGAAATTTACTATGGGCTTTTTATATTTGTTGTTTCTTTTTAAAACATTGATTAAATAAGAATTTGTTTAAAACTAGGAAAAACCATATTTTTAAAGCATTGTTAGAGGAATTAATATCAAAAAGATTTCACCCAAAATACCAGGAGTTAAAATCTCCCCCTTTTTTATAAAAAAAAGAAAAAGGATTCTACGATAAATCGTTATTAGTTTTATGTACAGGTCGTGTCGGCATCATGTTTAAAAATTTTGAGAAGAGGTATGAGTTACACCTTCACTACTCGCAATGCCTTCCGATACGGTAGATGGTAGAGTACATAAGAATTTGAAATGAACGGATACCAGATAAGTGAATATGTTTTAGCATTTTTTCCCCCTGGAAGAGTTGTAGCATTCCGTTCTTTTTTTTTAAAAGAATATACATTCTTTACTAAGTGCTGATTATAACAACCTATCTCTCAAAATTGACAGCAGATAAGCAGCTTTTTGTGGATAGTTCTATTACATTTAATTAGTGTTTGTACTAATGAGAACAACCTGCCACTCAAATCTGAAGCAGATATTCAGTGTCATGGATAATGAGACCTCAAAATATCAGCGATTGTTTGTACGAACTTCAAGGATCAAAACAATTACAGATGCACTATGAGTGGTCGCATCGTCATTAGTGATAGACCATGGCTGACAAAGTGTCTTCTAAGAATTGAGTGGCCACCTCCACTCCTTGGTGGATTTTCTTCAAGTGAGGTTCTTTGAGGGAAAGAAAAAGGGTTTGCGACTAGTCTACAAATAAAAGTTGTTGTTGAAAAAGTAGATTCGACGTAGACTTGAGAACTCTGAAAATCTCTAACTTTGGAATAATCTGCACTTGTGATTTAATCGTGCACTTGTGATAAAATTTATAATTTTTATTTTATTTTATAATGTAGAGAATAGCATTTCCAACTATTGCATTGCTGTGTGATTTCTAGTCGTCTGGTGTATTTTAACATCCATAAATGTTTGGTTTATAAACTTGGTGCGTAATATCCTGTTTAAATTTATCTACGTCAGTTTTGTCTGATAATTAACGTTGTACCTTTATCATGACAAATACTTTGTTTAAATATTAGCGACGATAACCTGAATAAGAAGCCTTCAAGAGTTTTTCTTAATGTTATTCAACATTTAATTTTTGATTGATGTATTTAATTTAAATATTTACATATTTTTTTTTTATTAAATTCATCTTTAATTTTTAATTGCCGTATTTTCATCAGGACACATTAATTTTATTTTCTGTTCAATCCAAATTTTATTTATCCTGTTATTTTTATATCATGAAACAAGCAAATTTTAAGTGATACTTCGTCATTTTATCACATCTTTTTAAAAGTTTTAGATTTTTTTAAATTTTTCTTTGAATATTTTTTAATTAAAATCATAATTGTTGTGAAAAATTCTTGGATATTATCACAATTAGTGTGGAAAAAACTTTCAAGAAACAAAATTTTTCTCCTTGATTTTATACATATCTTTTTTAAAAACTAAATTTACCTTTAAAAATTAATCTTTTTTATAATTGATTAAAACCTTTTTTTATTCTAAACACATGTCCTTGGATTCTTTTAATGCTACAGACAATGTATTATTAATGGGCGGGGAATAAGGCCTTCTGGGAATATTTTGACGTTCTGAACTGTACTGCATGTGGCTGTCATATAGGAAAAAAAAATAAGATAACTCCCATCATTCAAAGAAATTAACCATTGATGTAAGATGATGTTCATTATCAATCATAATCCATATCTGATATCCCTGCTCATGAATTATGAGTGACATTTCTCTAGCAATTTGCAAATTTTCAGATGGAAGTTAGCATTTTATAAGAACATTTATAAATGAAAAATGCCCAGATTTTTCATTTACATGGATCAAGTTCATTAGTTAAAAATTATTTGAAATATCATGACCGCTTGAGTCATATGTCACATATTTTTTAAATGTATTATATTAAAATTTTTTAAAGATTATTATGTATATGTAAATTTTTAAAGCTCATTAAAATATGAAAATATTTACCAGTGAATTTTTAATTATTTAGTAAAATTGTTATTATTTATATTATTATTCGAAATTAAAAATTTAAATGATACAGAAGTCTTTTATATTCTTTATTAAATTAGACAAGTCAACATGGAAATTATAGTAATTATCTATTGTCTTGTGAAGCAGCATCCCCCATTTATGTCATTATTATGAACTTGTCTATTTATGTCATTGTTTACTTCACACTTACTCATGGTAAAACTTTACTAATTATAACTCGAATTATCTATTTATTGACAAATATTTTTTATCTTAATATTAAGTGGGCTGCCAACTAATATTGATCCCTTGAACTTCACAATATGGCTCATTTTATGAGCTTTTTCAATTGGTAAATATATATATATAATTTAAAAAGACCGATAAAGATTTATATTTATTATTATTAAGCACTGTAATGGTCTCCAATAGCTGGTATATTGTTTTTTCATATTAAATTAGGTAACACTAATTTATGAAATCAATTGATTTAATTTAAATCGAGATATTTGTCTGAGTTTACTTGCACATATGATTGCATTGTACCCAAATCAACGGTTGCGAGTATTAGGGTATAAGCCAAAAATATGCTCTATGTTAAAAATTTAATCTGGCCTGGTTTGTTCGCATATTTAAGAACATTCTGGAAAAAATTCCAACAAATATCATAAGTATTTAATTTTTTAATCCCATTTAAATTTATGCATACATCATATATTGATTTTTTTCAAATTTAAAAGATTATAATCAAATCAATTTTTTCAAAATTATAATCATATATCGAGTCACATTGAAAATTTGGTGACATTTTAAAATTGTCATTTTTAAAGCGATACACTTGATAGGTTTTTATAAATCATAGATCAGAAAAAGTTTAACCATGTAAATTTTTTTTAAAACAAATTAAACATTTCACTCATAGTTGAAAACATTTTTGCAATGAACAAATAGATCATCTTAAGAATACAAAAAAAAAAACTAAATTTAAAAGAAAAATAAATTTAGAATCATATTAAAAACAAGAATTTAAAAAAAAAAATAAGAAATGAACTGAGGCTGTCTGTTGTGGGACTTGCAAACGAAACGACCAATCAAATGTCGAAAAACTGATTGTTCGACCAACTGGACAGCACTGCACTTTTTTATAGGTTGCAAAAAGAAAAAACAAAAGTGATAAATGCAAAACATAAAAAAAAAAGGAAAATCAAATTAAAATTTCCTTTCTCTGATAACTGCCCCACTTCAGTCCTTTTACAGTTATTTCTAACAATGACTTTCTAAAAAGAGTGAAAAGCAGCCATTAAATTCCATGAAAATAGACTTTTATACGTTTGAAATATCAATTGACTATCTCATGAAAAAGCAGTAAACTTCTCTTGGTTTTTTTTCTCCTGATTTGGAATTAACTTTCACGGAAATTTTGTACCTCTGTTACTAGTTTTTAAGAAGTCTTAAAATTTTTACATGCACATAAAAAAGCTTGAAAATAGGATAAAGATTTCAAAAGAGTCGTATGTATATTTAACAATTGTCGATGTTTGTTTGAAATCTTTTAAAACCAAAAGACATTTCATTGATACATTGCAAATGACATTGGCATTTCCATTTCCTTTTAATTATCCCTTGTTTGTAAATAAAAATTGTTTCTTTAACATTTTTTAACACCATTTTGCAAAATGTTTTTTCAAAATGAGAAAATTGCTCCATTATAGTACTACGTTTGAAAAATTTATAAATGTAATTGAAATAAATCATTATATTAAGTTTTCGATAAATACAGAAATATTATGATATAATGAAAGCGCGTTATATAACAAAGAGCAATTTAAGGGTTTTTCTTTTGTATCGATAAGTATTACTACATATATCGTATTAAAAGAGCGTAAGAAACCGAATACGTTATAATCCTAGTGTATTCTGTAGACATAATTTCGTCATAGTATCGAGTCTGAACTATTTATGAATGTAATTGAAGTAAATCATTGTATTGACCATATCGAGAAATAATGAAATATCGCGATACATTGAAAACGCGTTATATAATAAAAACAATATAAGGGTTTGTTATAAGTAAAATATCAATATGAAATAAAAAAAAAACATTTAAAACATTCTGCATGTACTCCCAAAGTCTAAAAACATTTTAGTACTTTTTTTAAATTTAACAATTATAATCAAATCTAATTTTTTAAAATCATAATCATATATAGCCACGTTAAACACTGGTGACATTTTAAATTTGAGTTTTTAAGACGATGAACTTATTAGGTTTTAAAAATCATCGATCAGAAAAGTTTAACCACATGCCACTTTTTTTTGAAGACCAAAATTAAACATTTCATGACACAAAAAAGAAGCATTACTTCAAAAATGAAAATATAAATCATCTTCGGACTACCAAAAAAGAAAAAAAAAAATCATATAAAAACAAGAATGAAAAGAAAAGAGCTGATGTTGTCTGTTGTGGGACTTGCAAACGAACCGACCAATCAAATGTCGAACCTGATTGTTCGACCAACTGGACAACAGGGAATCACTTTTTTATAGGTTGCAAAAAAAAAAAGTAAAAAAAAAAAAAAAAGAACAGACAGAAACAAAAAAAGGAAAAGTCCAACTTTATTTCCTTTCTCTGATAACTCTTTTAACTTCAGTCCTTTTAAAGTTATTTCTAACAATGGCTTCCTAAAGAGTGAAAAGCAGTCATTAAGAGAACTGGACTTTTATACGTTTGAAATATCAATTGACTATCTCATGAAAAATCAGTAATGACTTATCTCCTTTTTTTTTTTGCTCTGCTTTAGAATTAACTTGTCGGAAAGGTTTTGTACAGCTGTTACTAGTTTTTAAAAGTCGTAAAATTTTTGCAACACACATAAAAAAAAAGCTTGAAAAGGATAAAGACAGTTCAAAGAGCCGTATGTATATTTAACAATTGTCGATGTTTGTTTGAAATCTTTTTACCAAAAGACCATTTCATTGACCATTTGCAAATGACATTGGCATTTCCATTTCCTTTGTAAATAAAAATATTTCGTTAACATTTTTTTAACACCATTTCGCAAAATGTTTAAAAAATAGGAAAAGAGATTCGCTATAGTACCGAATTTGAAGAATTTATGAATGTGATTGAAGTAAATTATAATATTATGCATATCGAGGAATACAGAATATCTCGTATTGATATACGTGATTTTTGTAATTAGGCCTCTTTACATATAATAAATAAGAAAAACTTAATCCAAATTCTTGAGTCACTTTGTGGTAATGATACACAATTTACAAATATAAATCAAGTTTCCGATTTAAAAATATATTTTTATGTTACATGATATTTCTACCTTAGGCCTGTGGTACCAAAAGCCAGTGCGATGGTCAATTGGTCATCACTCCACTATAGCGTATAAGAGAGCTGCTCAGTTTTAAAATCACTAGTGGCGTTGGTTGCCACTGCTTAACGAAACAAAGAAATTTGGACAACATGTGATAAGCGTCTCATATCGATAGACAGGTTGCCTGGTGGGGGTTTTCCAAGTTTTCTGACATACAACATAAAAATACAGATATTATCTACAAAATTTTCATGGTAAACAATGTATTCCCTTTGTTTTCCTATTTGAGTCATATGTAAGATAAGCAAGAGGCTTTATTTATTTATGTTCAGTATATTGTATTACAGCATTCTAGGATAAATTGGGTAATCACGTTTTTTATGTTTATAAACTTTTCCATTCTTTAATTGTTAGACTTACTGGGAGTTATCTAACATAAACATGATGCAAAAATATTCCTATGTTAACAACTTGTATATTTGTATTTATAACATTCAAATCAATATTTATTGCATTTATTAAATAAATACAATAAATATGAAATCAGTGTTATTGTTAACATATAAAGAAATGATTTCCTTTTATATTAATTACAATTTTATCAAAGTTTTTAGTTTCCCGTGAAATTATTTTATAAAAATACAGTTCAAATATTTGTATTCACGATCCTTGCCACTATGCGAGGTTTTTTTCTATAGTTTATATTACAAAATACATATTTGTAAATGAAATTGCAAATAAAATTGTGTTGTAGTAATCAATTTTCATTTTATATTTTTTTTTTCAATTACATATAATTAGTAAACATTTTTATTATACGATTTGAAAATTTGCAGTCGAAAACAAATAGCACTTTTCTGAACCTAACACTCACAATATTACAAAATACCCCATTCCTTACTTTCGCATTTAAAATTAATTAAAATGAATACTGAACTCTAGGGGTTTATTGCAGGGATCGATGAAACTGTAACAAAAAAGAACAAATAGAATTCAGAATTTCAAATTTAAACAGATTCGAATGCATTTAGAATGTATTGCTTTTTTTTTGCAGCCGTGGTAATTAACTGCAAAGATCCCGTTTCCTAAACACTTTTCGCAATCCTATCCAGTCGGAAACAGATTTCTTCGGCTGGAATTGTTGTAATTAAGTCATGAAGCTTGCACTTGCAACACATGTTATTCAATTCAGAAAGAAGACGAAGGTTGCATTTTCTTTACTTTTTTCTTAAAGTTTTTCCGTTTTTATTATAGCAATGAAGTACTTTTTCATTCTATTTCTTAGGGATTTAACGTAGATAATTTAAGGAATGAAAATCCTATATTTAAATTATTTATTTTTTTTCGCTTTTTCCCCATTTAATTAAAATATACGTCTGGTGGAAAAGCTATAAGCTCTTATTTCGATCTGCATTGCGCTAATGTTTAAAAGTAAATAAGGAATGAGCCTCATCATTTACTTCGAATAGGTAGCCAAATAGATTTGTTATAATGATTGTGATTCGTATTGTTTTGAGATTATTGCTTTTTGCTACCAATTTTTTTTAAGGATTTATTTTAACTCGAACTCATCTTTTTGCATGTAAAAACAATTAATATTATTCAATGCACTATAAACAAATCTCAATAATAGTTTCGTAATTTTAATTAAGTAACTAAACAGTTGGAAATTTTGTAATATCTTTATAAATAACCTACCAGCTATTCAGTCAATAGGCAGCCATTTGTTTTTAATGGCCAAAATTAATTAATTTTCTCTATAGGCAAATAACAAAATAAAGAATGTTTAAGGGTATTAAATAATATGAAGTTGTGGGCAAAATCAGACCTTGATCTGGTTATTAGAAACCTTGTTGTTTTATGTTATAAGCTTTCCATTGTTTAATTAGTAGACCTAAGCGGAATTATCAAACATAAACAAAATGATAAATGGTATGCGAAATATTGCTATATTAACCATCTGTAAATTATTATTTCTAACATTAAATCGGATTATGTGTATTTATTAAATAACTGAAAAAAATATGAGACAAAAATTTTATTGTTAAAATATAAAGAATTTATTATACTTTTATATTAATTATAATTGTATGAAAAATGTTTAGTTTTTCGTAATGTTACTTTATAAATTACAGTTCAAATATCTCTATTTACTATCTTTGCCACTGCACAACATTTCTCTATAGTTCATGTAACAAAATAATTTTTTGTAAATAAAATTTTGCGTTGCAATAATCAGTTATTCTTTTTTTTATATTTCTTTAAATTTTAGATAATTAGTAAACATTTTTATTACAAGACTGGAAATATTTGAAAGCAAATATCACTTTTCTGAAACTAACACTCATAATATTACAAAAATACCCCATTCCCTACTTTCGCATTTAAAATTCATTAAAGGCGAATACCGAACTGCTGGGGTTTATTGGCGGGATCCGATGAAACTGTAACAAAAAAAAAAAAGAACAAATAGAATTTAGAATTTAAAATTTAAACAAATTCGAATGCATTTAGAATGTATTGCATTTTTTACAACCGTGGTAATTAATTGGAATTGTTGTAATTAAGTCATGAAGCTTGTACTTGCAAAATGTGCTATTCAATTCAGGATGAAGACGAAGATTGCATTTTTTCCCCTTTTTTGCAGCAATGAAATACTTTTTCATTCTATTTCTTAGGGATTTCACGCAGATTATTTAAGGAATGAAAATCCTATCTTTAAATTATTTATTTTTGCGCTTTTTTCCCCAATTAATTAAAACATACGCTGGTGGAAAAGCGATAAGCTCTTATTTAGATCTGCATTACGCTAATGTTTAAAATAAATAAGAAATTTGTTTCATCATTTATTTCGAATAGATAGCCAGGTAGATTTGTTATAATGATTACGATTCGTATTGGTTTTTCTATAATTTTTTTTGAGGGATTTAATGTAATCTGAACTCAGCTTTTTGCACATAAAAACAAGTATTGTTATTCAATGAACTATAAACGAATTTCAATCGTTCTTTCGTAGTTTTAATTGAGTAATAAACATTTTTAAAATATTGTAATACCTTTTTTAATAATCGTCCAGTTATTCATTGGAAAGACATCCGTTTGTTTTAAATTCTAAAACAGATAAATTAATTAATTTTCTCTATAGCTTAAATAACAAAATAAATAATAATATACATTTTGTAATTTAAATTTCATATAAAGTTGTGTTGCAACAATCAGTCTTAACCTTTATCAGCTTAACCCTGTTGTTTATGTTTATAAGTCTTTCCATTGTTTAACTACTAGACCTGCGGGTAGTTATTAAAAATAAACAAAAACGTTAAAATGTATGTGAAGAATTCATATATGTTAGCAACTTGTAGATTATTATTTATAACATTCAAATCCGTATTGTATGTATGTATTAAATAATGCTATAAATACGAAAGGAATATTATTGTTGAAAAAAAATTGAATAGACTTTTATATTAATTATAATTGTATCAAAATGTGCAGTTCCTCGTAATACTAAACATGTTTGTTAAAATTGCAGCACCATGAAGGAGTCGTCATAATTGAATGAAATTTGATACACAGTTGCGTGGTAGTGGTACAAATAAATGATTAAATGTTCAAAGCAAATAAACAATAACAAGAGATCGGAATCAGTATTTTGGTTGTAGCCACCACGCGCCGCAATAAGTGCTGCTACACGACGTGACATGGAGTCAAACAAATTTTGAATGTCTGCCTGAGGAAGAGCATTCCATATTGTTTGTATGCGCACCCAAAGTTCGTCTGCAGAAGAAACATGACGAGGATCACGAGCGAGACGCCGACCAACAAAATCCCACACATTTTCAATCGGCGACATATCCGGGGAATACGCAGGCCAAGGAAGAAGCTGTACCTGCCGCGTTGCAAAGAAGGATTGAACAGTCCTAGCCGTATGAGGGCGGGCATTGTCCTGTTGAAATACAGCGCCTGGCCAGCTTTGAAGGAAGGGAACAGCTTGGGGCTGTAGAACTTCACTGATGTACCGGTTGCCCAGATTGCTCACAATTCTTAGCAATTGAGATCGTCCATGATATGCTATGGCACCCAGACCATAACTCCAGGTGTTCCGCCATTGTGGCGTTCGATAATGCACTCCGGAAGGTGGTGTTCGCCGGTATAGCGTCTGACAAGAATGCGGTCATCATGGTACCACAATTTAAAGCAGGATTCGTCAGAAAATACGGCATGCTGACAATCAGCACGCCATTCTCTATACTGAGCGGCCCATTGTAGCCGCAGGCGGCGATGGTTTAGCGTGAGAAGGATCCTGTATAAAGGAGTCCTTGCGCGCAGTCCACGCTGCAGTAGACGTCTACGAATTGATGAAGCACGCAATAAAACACCTGTAGCTTTTGAGCACTGTGCTGCCAATTGTCTAGAGAAAGCTGTACGGTCCGTCAGCGCCATGCGGATCAGGTGTCTATCATCGCGAGCTGACGTCACATTTCGGGGTCCACTCGAATTTCCGAGTTGTCCGACACTCGTCCGTCTACTACTTCCAAAGACGCATCACTGTGCTGCTGTTACGCTGCACACGAGCGGCTACTGCACGATAAGACAATCCAGCTTCACGAAGGCCGATGATTCTCCCTCGTTCAAACTCTTGTAAGTGGTTCAACTCTCGCTCTCTTTCGTCAAGAGGCATAAGTAACGATTGAGCTAACGTTTACCACTAGCAGATAACCAATGATAACCATACACGCCTCGCTACAGCCGTCTATTTATTCGGATCCATCCGCCGGTTCAGAGCATACGCATGCTCAGCATATGCATGCGCTACGGATTTGAAATTCTAATCATTTGCCTATAATGCGCTAATTTGCATTTCCTGAAAATTTCAGCTCACTCGCGTATGTCCTTCATGGTGTTGCAATTTTCACAAACATGAGTTTATTTTTAAAATACAGTTCAAGTATCTGTACTTACTATCTTTGTCACTGCACAACGTTTTCTCTATAATTTCTGAAACTAAATAAATTTTGTAAATGAAATTACAAATAAAATTGTGTCGTAATAATCAGTTTTGCTTTTCATATTTTTTTATATTATAGATAATTAGTAAACATTTTTATTACAAGACTTAACTTACATTTGAAAACAAATATCCTTTTCGATAACTAACACTCATATTATTACAAAATACTCTAATCCTTACTTTCGCATTTAAAATTAATTAATGACGAATAACGAAGTCTATTGGTTTATTGCGGGGATCGGATGAAAGTGTAACAAAAATATAATTTAGAATTTAAACAGATTCGAATGTATTTGGAATGTATTGCTTTTGTTATAACCGTGTATAATTATTCACAATTAGTAAATATTTTTATTACAAGACTTTGAAATCAATATTTGTAAGCAAATAGTACTTTTCTAAATCTAACACTCATAATATTACAAAATACCCCATTCCATACTTTCACATTTAAAATTAATTAAAGATGATTACCGAAAGCTAGTGGTTTATTGCCGGGATCCAATGAAACTGTAAGAAAAATAGAATTTAGAATTTTAAATTTAAACAGATTCGAATGCATTTAGAATGCATTGCTTTTTTTTTTTAGAACCGTGGTAATTAACTGCAAAGTTCCGTATCCTAAACACTTTTCGCAATTCTATCCAGTCGGAAACAGATGACTTCGGCTGGAATTGTTGTAATTAAGCTATGAAGCCTGCACTTGCAACACATGCTATTCAATTCAGAATGAAGGCGAACGCTGCATTTTTTTTCCCTTTTATTAAACTTATTTCCCTTTTTTATAGCAATGAAATACTTTTTGCATTCTATTTCTTAGGGATTTAACGTAGATTATTTTAGGAATGAAAATCCTATCTTTAAATTATTTATTTTTGCGCTTTTTCCCCCATTTAATTAAAACACATGCTGGTGGAAAAGCTATAAGCTCTTATTTAGATCTGCATTAAGCTAATGTTTAAAGTAAATAAGAAATTTGCTTCATCATTTACTTCGAATAGTTAGCCAGATAGATTTCTATAATGATTCCGATTAGTATTGTTTTTTCAACCGGTTTTTTTATAGAGGATTTAATTTAACCTGAACATATTTTTTTAAATAAAAACAATTAATGTTATCCAATGAACTAGTAAAACGAATTTCAATAGTTGTTTCGCAATTTTAATTAAGTAATAAACAATTGGAAGTTTTGTAACATCTTTATTAATCTACCAGCTATTTATTGGAAAGGTAACCATTTATTTTAATGGCGGAAATAGACAAATTGCTTTACTTGTTATTGGTGGTATTTATACATATATGGGACAAAGAGGTTTAAAAAAGATGGTCTCAGTAGTTATTGAGGAATTTTGTCATCTAATGTTGTTATATGATTTTATGCAATTTAATGTTTTAATTATTAAAAATTGAAATTATTTATATTGTAATTAAAACCTATATGAAATTAACCTTTCTCTATTTTTATACTGCAGTATTTCAATCTGTAGAATTTGGCTGATTGCCAATTTTCAAAACGTGATTAAAGGTGGGGCAAGTGGCACGGATGGTATACAATCTTTTTTTTTTTATTTTATTTTTATAAATTGCTGTTTCTTATCTCACTTGGTCGACAGTAACATCTAGAATATTGTTATCCTATCCGACTTGGTCGACAGTAACATCTAGAATATTGTTGTTTCTTATCCCACTTTGTCGGAAGTAACATCTAGAATATTGTTGTTTCTTATCCTACTTGGTCGACGCATCATCTAGACCATTGTTGTTTCTTACCCAAAGGGAGAAGTCTGACTTTACTGACCATCCCGTTATACCTATGTTTATCTCCTTTTGTGACATGCACTTTCTACAGTGGGGCTATCATAACCCGGAGTCACACGGGACTATTTTTATATAAAATGTTCAAACACTAATAAAAAATTTGTGTCTATTGGTGCATTTTCTTTTATATCAGCATTATATCCAATTATTTTTAAACATGGTTTTTAAATATCAATTTATTTTATACGAGAATATAAATTATTTCTAGTATATTGGAGGATTGGTGATGAAAATTAAAAAAAATATATGAAACTAAAATCCTTTAGATTAAATGTTTTTTTTTATTACTTATCATGATTGTGAGATGTAAAAAGTATAAATGCAGGGAAAGCTTAAAATCAAGTTTGCAATAGTTTCAAGTCAAAGCTTAAAGTTTGCAATGCAGAAAAGGAAATATAATGCACTGTAGCACGTTAATTCTAATTATAAGGATTAATGATTTGATTTTAAAAATATCAATTGTTCAGAAAGATATTTCCACAGTTGATGAACACAGAAACATCATATGATAACATACAATTCATATAAAAATAACGGTCTTATTCTTAGAATATCTTAAAAAATAAAATCTTGCATGCCTTAGATATAAATGGCTCTAAAAGTATATATCCATGCTTAATTTCGTACATATACTCAACATAAGATAAGATTTTTACAAAACTCTTGTATTAAACGGAAAAATATTTCGTATTAATTTCTACAGTTACAAAAAAATAACAAAAATATTAACAATGCATGTTATGCAGTATCATAGAATTGCATTTGAATTTCCTAAATCTTTGATGTACCAAGATAGTTTTGTATATTTTAGGAAAGACAGAATTTCTTGATGGAAATCGTATCACATGCTTAGAAAGCAGCATATCATTCTAAAAATAGTTATAAAATTTTCCCTACCAAGTAATTTGAATTGAATTTAGTTCAAACTCCTTCCAAACTCCAAGAATTCTCATCCAGTTATTCTCAGAAAATCGAGAATCTTACTAAAATGTTCGAAATATTCTCCCACACATGAAACGAGATCGAAATTGTAAAGAAATATAACTCCATATTTTTGCTTTAAGCTATGCTCTCTGCATTTCAAGTTTGAACTGAAGCTTGAAAGACGTAATCGAAACTTTCAATATTTTTCGCTATTTTTAACTTTTAGGAAAAAGATATACTCGTAGAAAAATATATGATTATATGTTGTGATGACAATATATGATTTATATTCATCAGTACCCTTATTTTTTATTGCATAGTGTGATGAGCATAATTTTTAGATTAATCATTTATTTTTATCTATTTTTATGAATTACATAGAATAATGATATCTTTGGCTAAGTTTTATTAATAGAAATGCATTTTGGATGGAATTAAACTATATTAAAATTCTATATTTCGTCTCCAATGTTACGGCACCTGATGGTCAATTGGCTAGTGCACTGACTTTTGGTACCACAGGCATCAGACTCGAATCCTGGCTGTGGCATGGATGTTTATTCCTGGTTCGGAATCTACTTTGAACTGTGAGTCCCCGCATAATTCGTTTAAAGTGTGCGAAAAAATGACCGTAGATCGGCATACCAAACCAAATTTCCAATGTTGCCAAAGTCATAAAAATGTCGTGTTTGTTAAGAAGTTTACAGTAAAGATTTAGATATAATTTATATAGTGATATGACATTTAAATGATATATTTAAAAAATAAATTTTTTGTATCTTTATAATTATTTCTTGCATAGTATAGAAGATAAAAGATCAGTCAATAATTAGACGCCCCATATTCATTTTACTACTATACAACAAGTGTTATTGAGGATAAATTTTATATTCACTGTTCAAGCATAAATAATATCAATTCAATTCAATTAAATGCGTAATTAATGATGATATAATGATAATAATATTTTTTAATACAGTTGCCGTAGAAAGGGAGTTGAAATGCCTAAAACAAATGTATAAATTAAATTTCCTTTAGACAGAAAAACTCCATTAAAATAATAGTTTTAATGGATAGACAAACTCAAATGTTAAATAAAAATGTTTTGTATCTTACCTTTTTTCCAGTTGGTCTTATATTTGCGAAATAATTCTCGTTTTGTAATTTCGTTAAACAAATTAAATTATTTTTGACTTATATTCATGGCTTAGTGTCTTCTAAATAAAGATAAGAAAGAAATCGAACATTTGACATAACTATTAAATCTGGTATCATACCTATTTGAAAATTATATTTTATCTTTCTATATCTATATTTATTCATAATAAGAATTTGCTATAAATATATTTAATACAAAATATTTTGTGTATTTTTTTTTTTTTACTTCATTACTTGATAGCATGAAGTAGTAATTACGATAAGTAAGAAATATGAAATAGTAATTAGTTATTACTTCTATTTTTTTATTATACATTTTTGTTTTAATTTATTCTAGAAAGCATCTGGAATAGTCTATGGAATACCCTCGAAATCTTCACAAAATTAAACTGAACATTTAAATTCGTTTATTTAATGTTAAATAACATATTTTTTTTTATCAAAAATAAATTTTATTATAATTATTTTTCAATAACGCCAAACATATAGAATATGTTTATTGATTTATCTATGAATACATAGTTTTTTTACTATTTATACTGCATCTGACTTTACCAAACCTTTATCTAATTCATACCTCGACCATTATTTTTCACCTCAATATCCAGCGAGAGACTAGCCAACTGAAGGCTGCTAATGTTTTCAAAGGAAAAGATATATGATAAAAAATTCTTCGAGACATTCATGTACCACGGATAATGTCGCTTTATTTTATTCTTCAATATATTCCTAAAAGACACCCTTGAGCAGTTAACATGTCAAAACGGGTGGCGCGTCATATTTCAAGGAAAATTAAACTGTCAAATACTCACAACAGGTACAATTTAATTGGCTCTGAGGAAGAGGGACTATCTTCTGGAGCAACTTTAATATTTCCGTTAGGTGTCGTTGCATTCACACGCGGTTGAAAAGAAAACGGTATGGAAAGAAAAGCATCAAAAAAAAAAATTTGCCCTTCACAGAAATTTAATTTTTCATCTATCTCGGCTGCCTGTTTGAAGACAACTTCAATTGAAGTATTCCAGGTTGCAAAGGACAACAGCAGAAAGTTGTGTTAGTGTTTTTTTTTTACTTAGAGCTGTCTGGTGTATGTATTTCAGTTTTTGCCATGTTAGACGCTGTGAAAAGGTATACATTTTCACACAAGGAAACTTACATAAATTTAAATCACATTCCTTATAATTATTTTTCAGTGAGACAACAATTATTACGTTGGTATGCACAGTGTGTCAATAAGATTTTTAGAACCAAACAAAGAGTTCAGAAAAATTCTCAGTGAGCAAATTATGATGCGTATCAATCCATTGGTTCACGGCGACTTAAACATTGTAAAAAACCCTTTTTCTAAGACACACAAAACTAAAGGTTGTTAGGCGGAAAGGACCAAATTTAATTTGGATGAAGAGATACTAATGTTGTGTTATTCCTAATATTAAAATTACTTTTAATTACTCCATGAATGATAAAAAAATTGATGATTTTAACTATTAAAAATAATTGTTTGTCTCAATTATTTACAAACTAAATAAAAATTTTCGGATTTTATATCAGATGGAAAAAAATAAATATACAAGGTGGCAATGGCCTTTTTGCAGGACAAATTAACCTTTTCTGCAAAAGCAAATTAAACCTTCACAAAATTTTGGTTTGATTTATATGTTATTAGCAGTACAAATATAAGATTATTATTGACGTCTAAATAAGAATGATGTACTTGTATTGGTAAAGAAGTATGTTTAAATATACATATATTAATCTGTATTTTTTTTTTCATAAGTATGATAGTGTGTACACCCTTCGCAACATGTGCATATGTACTTACGTAAGTATGCAAATGCATGTCTAGTATTGCATGTATGTGCGCGTATATTTGTGTGTGGATATGTGAATGAGTGTTTGTATGTGTATATCTGAGCGTTTATATATATATATATATATATATATATGCTAGTGTATAAGTGTCCTTCTACATACACACACACACACACGTACATGGTTCTCACTCTGTACCATTTATGTATGTATGTATACGTGAAATTTATGCGTATAATTGTATATGGTAGGAATACTTTTAGGTTTGTGCACGATATATATTTCTGCAGGTGTATCAGTGCTTACATAAATGTGCATATGTTTAAGCCTATGTATGTATGTGATTTGACGTATTTGCATCCGTGTTTGTGTGTATGGATATGTATCTATGTTCGTGCATGTGTATGAGTTCATGAATGTGTGTGTATATGTATGTACAGTCTCCCAAAAAAAAATGGGACACACTTAACAACTTTCGCAATTATCATTATATTTTTACATAAGTAGTGCCGGTTGAAAAATTGTTCCAAGGAAGCTGGCTTGTGATGCAATGTAGTTGATTAAAAAATAATTTACATGGTTAATTTTCTGCTAACTCGATATTTTTTTAAGAACACGATATTTTTAGCGCAATCGGCTAAGTGAAATGAAATGAGTATCAGGTCATTTTTTGTAGATATATGATGTAAAGATTTGTTTATACTACAATCATGTCCATAATTTAAGGATAATTCAGAATCACACAGAAATTTAACTCTAAAATAAAAATTTCACCTGTAGAATTATCACACACATCTTGAAGAAGAATATGCAAATTACATGAAACCACCAGATGGCGCTGATAGTACTTCACAATGACGAGTGTAAGAGAGGGGTATATAAGGAATGGTGGCAAAGAAGTAAAATTGTTCACAAGCACTTTAAAGAGTTTCAGTGCAATAACCGCATAGTTATGGCACAAAAGAAGCAATTGGATGATTTTTTACGTGGTAGAATTATCGGACGACTGGAATGTGGACGTACCCAGCTGGAAGTATCCGAGCAACTTGGAATCGCGCAGAATGTCCTCTCCAGGCTTTGGCAACAATTCCAAGAGGATGGTAATGTGAGTAGATGTTACAGCACAGGTCGCCCCTGAATTACAACGCCGAATGAGGACCGGTATTTAGCAGTTACTGCCAAAAGAAACGGGCGAAGCACAGAATCAAACCTGTCTCGTCAGCTCTCTTCAGCTACCGGTACGACAGTTTCAAGGCAGACCGTGTACAGACGCTTAGGGCACATTGGTCTATATGCTCGTAGGCCTCTCAGATGTGTTCCACTTACCGCAAATCACTGTCGCCTGCGATTAACCTGGAGTAGAGAGCATGCATTGTGGCCACAGCAACAGTGGTCTGGTGTCATGTTTTCTGACGAGTCAAGGTTTAGTTTGCAGTCTGATTCTCCCCGGACTTTCATATGAAGAGCGCCAGGTACCCTTTACCACCAAGAGAACACCATTGAACGACACCGTTACGGTGATGCAGGATGGCTCGTTTGGGGAAGACTAAACTTGGTTCCAGAACTGACCTGCATGTTCAGAGTGTAACGATGACAGGCCCCATCTATCGGGATGTCATTCTGGAACAACATGTACGTTTGTTTCGGGGCGCCATGGGTGCTGAATTTCTGTTTATGGATGACAACGCCCGTCCTCACCGTGCAAACATTGTAGACGAATGCCTTCAATTGGAGGATATCACCCGTATGGATTGTCCAGCATACTCACCGGACTTGAATCCAATAGAGCATGTGTGGGATATGCTAGGCCGACGAATTGCAGCCGTCAACCCCCTCCCACCTGTCAACCGGAACTTCGGAGGGCATTGCTTGATAGAGTGGTGTAATATTCCCCAAGATCAGATTGACAATTTGATACTCAGCATGCCTAGGCGTTGTAAGGCCTATATTGCATCGTCCGGGAGACATACTCCATATTAACCATCATACTAACCATGTTATACTGTTTTTTGTAAAAAGGTTCTTTTTTGAAATTTGCTCAGGGAGTAAAAATCGCAATTTTTATTAATTATGTCAAACATATAGCATCTTTTTTTTATCTTTACCTTTTGTTTAATAAATAGACTTTACAAATAAGTCAAATTTGTTTTGCTTCTGTCTCTTTCTTTGCCTGAACTTCATTATCCTTAATTTATGGACATGAGTGAATATTCAAATGCAAACAGAGAAATTAAGGCGATTAATTTTGAAGTTTAAAATGATTTACACTACATATTTATATTCTTCAGAGTACAGAGAAATAGAGTACTTCGTCATACAAAAAATTGTAATTTGTCTTATTAAGAGTATTTGAATTAAACTTTCAGAATTTAAAAAATCAGTAGTTATTGAAAAATTTCCAAATATTAAAAATTATTATGTGTATTAATAATTTGAGTTAAATATAAAAACGTATGTAATTTTTAGGTTACTATATTATCAGTTGAAATAAAAAACCTTAGCTTTCATGATAATAATTTAAATCAGCATTAATAAGTAATTTATTAAAATTAGAGCATAATTTTTTTGTTTTATTGTTTCCGTTGTACAAAATTCATTATTTTCATATCAAGAAGAAATATATTCAAACGCCAAAAAAGAGAATGAAACAATTAATTTTTGAGTTTTAAATGATTTTAATTACATAGTTACATTCTTCAAAGTATATAGAAATATAGTAGTTCATCATACAAAAAAGTCAGTATTTACTGAATTTTTTTTTTTTAAAAAAATCAAATATTAATAATTATAATGTAAATTAATAATTTGTGAAAAATATGAAAACATACGTAATTTCCAAACTACTATATTCTATTAGTAAATTAAATAAGATAGCTCTCATGATAAAATTTAAATCAGCATAAGTAATTTATTAAAATTAAAGCATAATTTTCAATTTTTCCTTTACTTTATACTTTCACTCAGTTCAACATATTATCTAGAAAATACAAATGGGAAACACAATTATCCAATTTTTTTTTTTCCCAAAACAGAAAAGGAAACACACACGAAAAAAAAATCAAGATATTATGCAAAAGTTAAAAAGGAAAATGCTGCAAAGAATATGAATATAATTAAAACATTAGTTGGGTTTAAAAATTCTTGAATTTCCAAGAAGGAAAAATCAGGCTTTAAAATTTAACTACAACATCTTAATTTAAAATTTTCCTCCGGCCAAATAGTTCTTTAAATAAAAACCAAAAAAAAAAAAAACTTTAATTATGCAGATTCCAAATATTCTTACCAAGATGGCGGTAAAATAATTTCTCTAAAGTAATTTTGTTAAAATAATTACGTGTCTAAGCTCTACTAGCCATAAGATGGAGAAAAAGTATAATAAAAAAATTGGTGTTCAAAAATAACCTTAATAACATGCAAATGCAACACGATGCCATAACTTTCTATTAAATGTACTAAAAAAGCTGGAACAAAAAAAAAGAAAAGAAATCTTAATAAAAAATTATTAAGACAAGATATTTTTAAAACTTGTGATTACTGCTTCAAGGGCGACTTTGAAATTTGATTAGATATTGTATTTTTGCTGAAGGTTCAAATAAAAACATTGCCATTTGGGAAAAATGAATAAAAAAAAGGCGGCAGGTAGGTGTTTACAACATGTAGCATCGAAGCATAAAAATGAATGTACTTGATTAAATCTTTCTAATTAGTCATATGAAACAAAATGCAAGAATGGCAAAATATAAGAAATAGATAATTAAAGAAATACTTTTTTTTTTTTTTTCTTATTTCTTTTACACTTTTGTAAATATTTCTCCTGTTTTTTTTTATACAGCTTTTTGATAAATTAGTAGAAGTTATTAAAAAGGACTTTGAATTATAATTTGGAAATTTGAAACTTTTGTGTTTTTGTGTTTTCTCATTTTGGCCATTTTAAGAATTGCTTTTCAAAAGAATTTAATGTTAAAAAATGTCAAAATGTGAATTTGTAAAGAATATAATTTTATCAAAATTAGGATTTTTAATTAAAGATAAAAAAAAAAAATTAAAAATATTTTATCATACAAGAAAATTAATGTGCTATATTTAGATTCAGACCCACAATTATTTATTTTCTTTTTAAAAAATGCAAGCTTTCCTTTCAAATAAATTTAATTTTAATTAAATCAGTTATTTTACTTTATTATTAATATTCCATGAAATTTCACAAAATATTTTGTTATCTATTTTTTTTTTATTTACTCTTATTTAAATGTTTTCAAATATTTAAAAAATGTTTTTTTTATCTAAGCAACAAGAAAAGCTTTTGAAATTTTATAAATGATAAAAAAAATGTGCAATATCGTTATATTTCAACAGGACTTGGAAAATATTTATTATTTTAGTTTTATTTCAGTAGAAAAAACTGCAAAGTGGAAATAAGATATATTGTTATTGTTCCAAAATCATGTTTTGAAAATATTAACAAAATGATATTGAATAATTTAAATATTACTTCTTATGAAGTTTCACCACCATATGATTAAGTAGTTTTATGATAAATTTTTAAATTTTGGGGGAATAAAGCAAAGTATATATAAGCATGAATCAATATTATTCTGCAAAAATACTTTTCTTTGTGTACTTGAAAATTTATTCTTTAAATTATTTTACAGATTTTCCTGAATTATATTATATTATATATACTGTTTTATATTTCAGACTAAATTTTTGATTATTTATAAACTTCATTTCGCCAAAAGAATTCTTTGTAACATAAATTATTCATTACTATATTGAGTTAATTTATTTACCTACACCTTTATTTTCAAGAAATACAATATTAAATAAGTAAATTCTAAACAATTTTAAAATTCAAATAAAAACTGAGATTCTAAACAATGTTTTGTGAGACCTTTACAGCTTTCTATATATTTTGTTTCTTTTTTAAACATTGATTAAACAAGGGCTTGTTTGAAGTAGGAAGACACAAAGTTTAAAGCAATGTTAGCGAAATTAATATCACACGATTTCATCTCAAAATACCAGGAGTTAAAATCTGCCCTTTTTTATAAAAAAGAAAATAAATCGATAAATCGTTATTAGTTTTGTATACAGATCGTGTCGGCATCATGTTTAAAAAGTTCGAGAAGATGTATGAGTTACACCTTGACTACTCGCTATTGCCTTTCCGATACGGTAGATGATAGAGTACTTAAAAAATAACAATGAACGGACACCATATAAGTGAATATGCTGTAGCATTTTTCCCTCGGGAAGAGTTGTGGCATTTCATTGCCAGGAGAAAAGAATGTATATTCTTTAACAACTACATAATGACATCATATCACTCAAATTTGACAGCAAATAAGCAGTGTTGTGGATAGTTACATTACATGAAATTAGTGTTTTGTACTAATGAGAACAACCTTTAGTCAAATCTGATAGCAGATATTCAGTGTTATGGATAATGAGACCTCAAAAAATTAGCGATTGTCTATGCGACGGTCACTGGTGGAAAGAATTACAGATGGATTGTAGCCTACACCATCAGTTGTCGCATCGTCATTAGTGATGGACCATGAGCTGAGAAAGTGTCTACTAAGGAGTGAGAGCCGGCCCCAACCCCCGCCCTCTCACCTTGACGGGTTTTCTTCAATCGAGGTTTTTGGGGTATAAAAAGGAAGTTGTTGGAAGAAAAGGAAGCCGACAAAAAAGTTGGTTTTGATTTTTTTCTTTGAAATGACTTAATAGGCTGGAATTCCGCCAGTTTACAAAGTGAACCCCTTGTGGTTTCGAATATCATGCCGTGTGATAATTAAGGTCTGCCGCAGATAAGCCAATTAGATTTAACGTATACGTGAGAACTCTGAAAATATCTGACTTTGGAGTGAACTGCACTTGTGATTTAATCGTGCACTTGCGATAAAATGTATAATCTTTAATTTATTGTATAATATAGAGAATAGCCTTCCAGCTATTGCATTTCTGTGTGATTTGTAGTCGTCTAGGTGTACTTTAGCATTCATGGAAGAGTGTAAACTTAATGTGTAATCACCCGGTATAATTTATCATGGCAAATAGAGCAATCCAAAGATATAAATATCATTTATAATAATTAATTCCATGAAAAACTGTTGTAGCTAAGTCAGTTGAAATTTATGTACGTTATGAATTTATGTCAACAATCATGACAAATACTTTGTTTAAATATTAGTGAATATAACCTTAGTAAGAAACCTTCAAGATTTTTGTCTTAACGTTATTCAACAATTAATTTTCTTGATTGATGTATTTAATTTAAATAATTACATAACATATTAAGGTTTTTTTTGGTTCATCTTTAATTTTTAATTGCCCTATTTTTCATCAGGGCACATTAATTTTATTTTTCTACTCAATCTCAACTTTTATTTGCCATCTAGTTTACAATTTTTACATCTCGAAATAATCAAATTTGAAATAATACTTCGTCATTTTATCACGTATTTTTAAAAATTACGTTAAATTTTCTTTTTTAAATCTTATTGATTTTAATGATGTAATAAATTCTCACAGTACATCAGTTATTGTGTAAGGAAAAAAAAATTATCTCCTTGTGTTTTTACACTTTTTATGAGAATTAAATTTTCCTTTAAAGATTAATATTTTTATAGTAGGTTAATAACTTTTTTTCTATTCTAGTACATGTGCATCTGTATTCTGTTAATGCTATAGACAATCTATTATTGGTTCAGGGGAAATAAGGCCTTCTGGGAATATTATGATGTAACTGTGCTGCATTTGGCTGTCGTATAGGAAAAAACTTAGATATCTCCCATCATTCAACCTAACCATTGATGGGAGATGTTTATATATGTTATCCCAATCTCGATTATGTATACATCTCCTGAATTATGTGGCATTTCACTAGCAGATTTGAAAACCCTGTTTTCTTGTAAGCTTAGAATAAAAGCTTATTATATCACATTAGATAACTGTTGTGCATGCACAGTCGTGTGTTGTGTGATTCATGTAATGTAATAACCGTGCACAACTTGTGTGCATTAGCTGTGTATAAGCAATTAATGCACACAAGTTGTGCACGATTTCAGGACAAAACATTTTATGCATTTCTTAAATACGTAGAGTGCAATGATTCTCAGAGGCTCTTGGTTATTTCCGGAATAAACTTCACGGATGAAAATTTTAATTATCCACTTTAACAAATGGTAAGAACAAAAATCTATTTTCTTTAATTAAACATGAATAATTTTTATTGATAGATCTTAGATTGATTTTATTGATATAAAGCATGGAATATAAGATAGATAAACTGCTAATCGATAGTTAAACGAGTAGCGTACATTTTAAATTGTTTGGTAAGACTTGACATTGCTGTTACAGCAATTATTTGCTGTTATGACAATTATTCGCACCTTATATATATAAGGACAACTATCACTCATTGCCAAACATAGACTAACGAAACAGAATTGATAATTGTATGTGCATCATTAGCACAAACTATAGAGGTTTGCTGTTATGGAAATAATAGTTATCTCGATTAATACATTAAGAATCCCTGTTTAATTTTTCAAATGCATTTCCCATAAAATTTATATAGGAAAGATTCAGCCTTACTACTCGAATAAGGAAATACCGTTTTAATGAATATTTTGGTTATACAGTTGACATAGTTGGTGATATTGTAAAATAAAAATATGTTTTCTATAAAGGGTTAATTTTAAAATAATAGTTTGTTCTTTTTTTTTTACAAGCAGTTATTACTATAAACAATAAAATACAGATTTGTTTACAATAAAACTTGTTATATTCTGAAAAATGAGATGGTAATGATATTTTTTGTGGTAAATATTTGTATTATTTAAATTCAATAAAATTTTTTTGCAGTTACGTTACTTTACATTGTATACTTCATATTTACTCGTGATAAATATTTTACTAATCATAACTCGCCAATTATGTATTGTGATAAAATACCTTTAAACTTAACATTAATTACGATAAAACTGGTATTGATGAGAGAATTTAACTAGAATATGTCTCATTTTATGAGGTTTTCCAACCAAATATATATACCATGTGTAAAATGGATATGAATATTTTTATCCATAAGATATATATTACATTTTTTGTAATGGGGGTTTTTAGTAAATAAGAGCTTATAATAAGATAAATTAAAAAATATTCAGGATACTGAACTGTGTATAGTACTGCTTTTACTTTCATATTTATGATTATTTTTATAATTAATTTATTTAATTTATAATTATATTTATGATTATACTTGTAATACTTTTATATTTATTAATATTATTTACAATATGTAATTATTAAATAATAAATTATGATTAGAGAAATTAAAAGATATTTAGAGCGTTAAACTTTGTATAGTACTTGATTCTACTTTTATAATTATGATTGCATTCTAATGATCTACGATTGTAGTTTGTTTTACTGTGTTTGCCTATTAAATTAGATAATTAAATAATTTATAAAATCAGTAAATTTAATTTAATTCAAGACATTTAATTTACTGCAAATTTAATGTGATAAAATCAAGGATTTATTAGGTATAATCCAAAAATTACCTCTATATTAAAAATAACCTGGCCTTGTTTTGTTTATCAGTTTTAAGGCTTTTCTAAAAATATTTTGCAAGTATATTATAAGTAAAACATCAATATGCAATTAAAAAATTAAACACTCCTGCATAAACTCACAAAATAAGGAAACATTTTATTACTTGTTTTTAAATTTAACTATCATAATCAAACCTAATTTTTAAAAATCATAATCATATGACGACAAGTTAAAAAATGGTGACATTTTAAAATTGAGCTTTCAAAACTACACATTTATTAAGCTTTAATAAACCACAGAGCAGAAAAAGTTTAACCACATGCCACTTTTTTCCAAAAACAAAATTAAACATTTCATTCCAAAAAAAAAACATTACTTCAAAAGAAAACATAGATCATCTTAGGAATACAAAAAATAAGAAAATAAATAGGAATCATATGAAAACAAGAATGAAAATAAAAGAACTGATGCTGTCTGTTGTGGGACTTGCAAACGAACGAACCAATCAAATGTCGAACCTGATTGTCCGACCAACTGGACAACAGGGAATCACTTTTTATAGGTTGCAAAAAAAAAAAAAAAAAAAAAAAAAAAGAACAGAACAGACAGAAACACAAAAAGGAAAAGTCCAATTTTATTTCCTTTCTCTGATAACTCTTTTAACTTCAGTCCTTTTAAAGTTATTTCTAACAATGGCTTCCCAAAGAGTGAAAAGCAGTCATTAAGAGAACTGGACTTTTATACGTTTGAAATATCAATTGACTATCTCATGAAAAATCAGTAATGACTTCTTTCTGCTTTATTTTTTTCATTTTTTTTTTTTCTGCTTTAGAATTAACTTGTCGGAAAGGTTTTGTACAGCTGTTACTAGTTTTTAAAAGTCGTAACATTTTTGCAACAGGACATAAAAAAATCTTGAAAAGGATAAAGACAGTTCAAAGAGTCGTATGTACATTTAACAATCGTCGATGTTTGTTTGAAATCTTTTTACCAAAATACCATTTCATTGACTATTGCAAATGACATTGGAATTTCCATTTCCTTTTAAGACTTTATAGTAAATAAAAATTGTTTCACTAACTTTTGTTAACACCATTTTGCAAAATGCTTTTGAAAAATGGGAAAAGTGCTCCGTTATACTACAGATTTTGATGAATTTATGTATGTAATTGAAGTAAATCAATATATTGTGCTTATCGAGAAATACAGAGATATCGCGATATACTGTAAACGCGTTATATAACAGATGGCTTTATAACGGTTTTGTATCTTTTGTATCGAAAAATATCACTGTAAATTTCATATAAAAGAGGGTAAAAAAAACAAATACGTGATATTTCTAGTGGCCTCTTTACATATAATCAATAAAAGAAATTTAATTCAAATTCTTGAGTTACTTTGTCGTAAAGATACAAAATTTACAAACATAAATCAAGTTTCTAATTTAAAAGATATTTTATTTTCTTACGTTTGCATGAAATTTCTACCTTTTGCCTGTGGTATCAAAAGCCATAGCGATGGTCAATTGGCCATCAGATTTTTATAGCGTGTAGGAGAGCTGTTGAGTTTAAATCCACTATTGGCGTTCGTTGTCACTATTTAACAAAACAAAAAAAATTGAACAACATGCGATAAGCGTCGCATATCGATAGACAAGCTGCCTGGTGGGGTTTTTGAAGTTTTCTCTCATACAACATGCAAATACAGATAGTTATCTGTAAAATATTTCTTGAAAAACAATGTCCTCCCTTTGGTTTCTTTTAGTGGCCTAATTAAATCATATATAAGTTAAGTAAGAGGCTTATTTATTTATATTCATTATATTGTCTTACAGCATTGTAGGATAAAGTGGGTAATCTCGTTATTTATGTTTATAAGCTTTTCCATTCTTTAATTATTAGACTTACTGGGAGTTATCTAATATAAACAAAAATAATAAATGGATACAAAATATTCTTATGTTAACAGCTTATAGATTAGTATTTATAACATTTAAATCAATATTTTATGCATTTATTAAATAAATATTATAAATATGAAATAAATGTTATTGTCAACATATAAAAAATGATTATACTTTTGTAATAATTATAATTGTATCAAAGTTATTAGTTCATCATTATATTATTTTATAAAATAAGTTCAAATATCTGTATTTAATATCTTTGTCACTGCACAACGTTTTGTCTAAAATTTATATAACTAAATAAATTTTTGTAAATGAAATTGAAATAAAATTGTGTGTTGTAATAATCAGTTTTACTTTTTATATATTTTTTTTTAAATTATAGATAATTAGTAAACATTTTTATTACAAGACTGGAAATATTGGAAAACAAATAGCACTTTTCTAAATCTAACACTCATATTGTTACAAAATACCCCATTCCCTACTTTCGCATTTAAAATTAATTAAAGACGAATACCGAACGCAAAGGATTTACTGCCGGGATCCGATGAAATTGTAACAAAAAAAAAAAAGAACAAATAGAATTTAGAATTTCAAATTCAAACAGATTCGAATGCATTTAGAATGTATTGCATTCTTTTTATAACCGTGGTAATTAACTGCAAAGATCCCGTTTCCTAAACACTTTTCGCAATTCTATCCAGTCGGAAACAGATTTCTTTGGCTGGAATTGTTGTAATTAAGCCATGAAGCCTGCACTTGCAACACATGCTATTCAATTCAGGATGAAGACGAAGGTTGCATTTTTTCCCCCTTTTTATTAAACTTTTTTCCCTTTCTTTTATAGCAATATATTTCATTCTGTTTCTTAAGGATTTCACGCAGATTATTTAAAGAATGAAAATCCTATCTCTAAATTATTTATTATTCGCTTTTTGTCCATTTAATTAAAGCATGCGTCTGTGGAAAAGCTATAAGCTCTTATTTAGATCTACATTACGCTAATATTTAAAGTAAATAAGAAATTTGCTTCATCATTTACTTCGAATAGGTAGCCGAATAGATTTGTTATAATGACTGAGATTCGTATTGTTTTTTTTCTACCAGTTTTTTTGATAGAGATTTAATGTAACCTTAACCCATCTTTGTGCAAATAAAAACAATTAATGTTATTCAATGAACTATAAACGAATTTCAATTGTTGTTTCGTAATTTTAATTAAGAAACAAACAGTTGGAAATTTTGTAATATCTTTATTAATAATCTACCAGTTATTTCTTGGAAAAGTAGCCATTTGTTTTAATGGTGCATCAATAATTATTTTGGAATTTGGTTATCTAATTTTGTAATTTGATATTATGCAATTTAATATTTTAATTATTAAAAATTAAAATCATTTAAATTGTAATTAAAACCCCTCTGAATTTACCTTTCTCTTCTTTTATACTGCTGTGTTTCAAACTGTAGAACTTACTGATTAACAATTTTCAAAATGCGACAGAAAAACGGTCAATTGGTACGGATAGTATACAATCATTCTTTAATTTTTTTTATATATTGCTGTTTCTTTTCCCACTTGGTCGACAGTAACAACTAGACCGTTGTTGTTTCTTATCCCATTTGGTCAACAGTAACATCTAAACCATTGTTGTTTCTTATCCCACTTGGTCGATGGTAACATCTAGACCATTGTTGTTTCTTATATCCCACTTGGTCGACATAACATCTAGACCATTGTTGTTTCTTATCCCACTTGGTCGATCTAGACCATTGTTGTTTCTTATCCCATTTGGTCAACAGTAACATCTAGATGGTAACATCTAGACCGTTTGTTTCATATCTCACTAACATCTAGACCGTTGTTGTTTCTTATCCCATTTGGTCAACAGTAACATCTAAACCATTGTTGTTTCTTATCCCACTTGGTCGATGGTAACATCTAGACCGTTGTTGTTTCATATCTCACTTGGTCGACGATCACATCTAGACCATTGTTGTTTCTTATTCCATTTGGTCGACAGCAACGTCTACACCGTTGTGTTTCGTATCCTATTTGGTCGACAGTAACGTCCAGCAAACCGGTATACCTAGTTGTTGTTTCTTATCCTATTTGGTCGACAGTAACATCTAGACCGTTGTTTTTCATCCCACCTGGTTGACAGTAACATCTAGTCTTGTGTCTTAGAACGAGTCTTAACAAAGATTGAAAGAGCTGCTTATCTTTGTCCTTGACCGTGAGGCACAAAGACATAAGTTACCCAAAGGGAGAATTCCGTCTTTACCCCACCCCTTTATACCCCGGGAATTTGGTACCCATTTGAATCGCATTTTATGACATGCATGGGTTTCAGTGGGGATATCCTAATCCGCACCCACACGGTGCTTTTTTATATAAAATGCATTAATTTGTGTTAATTGGTGCATTTTCTTTATATCAGTACTATATCAAATTATTTTTAAACATGGTTTTTAAATATCATTAAAATAACATCAACTTATTTTATAAATTATTGATGATTGGTGAGGAAAATTAAAAAAAAAAAAAATATATGAAAAAAATATCCTTTAGATTAAATGTTTATTATTTATTATTATTATTACTTATCATGATTGTGAAATGTAAAAGTATAAATGCAAGAAAATTTTTTAACTTGCTTTAAAAAGTTTGCTAAGAAAAGGAAATAAAATGCATCGTAACACGTTAATTTTAATCATAAGGATTCCTGATTGGATTTTAACAATATCAATTATTCAGAAAAATATTTCCACAGTTAATGCGCACAGAAACATTATGTAATAACATGCAGTTCATATAAAAATAACAGTGCTATTCTTAGAATAACTTTAAAAAAAAATCCCGCAGGCATAAGAGATAAATGGCTCAAAAATAAGTATATTCCATGCTTAATTGTCGTAATATACTCAACATAATATAAAACTTTAACGAAACTTTGTATTAAATGGAAATATATTTCAGATTAAACTACTGCAGTTTTAGAAAAAACTGCATAACATACATTGTTAATATTTTTGTATCATAGAATTTCATTTGAATTTCCTAAATCTTTGATGCACCAAGATAGTTTTGTATGTTTTAGGAAAGACAGAATGTCTTGATAGAAAATCGTATCACATGCCTAGAAAGCAGCATATCATTCTAAAAATAGTTATAAAATTTTCTGCTACCAAGTAACTTGAATTGAATTTAGTTCAAACTCCTTCCAAAGTCCAAGAATTCTCATCCAGTTATTCTCAGAAAATCGAGAATCGTACTAAAATGTTGGAAATATTCTCCCACACATGAAACGAGATCGAAATTGTAAAGAAATATAACTCCATATTTTTGCTTTAAGCTACGCTCTGCATTTTAAGTTTGAACTCAGTCTAGAAAGACGTAATCGAAACTTTCAATATTTTTTCGGTATTTTTAACTTTTAGGAAGAAGATATACTCGTATCTTTATTTATTTTTTTTTCTTTATTTTATACACCAGTACCCTTATTTTTTATTGCATAGTGTGATGATCATAATTTTTTAGATTAATTATTTTTTTTTTTTCTGAATTACTTAGAATAATGATATCTTTGGCTAAGTTATATTAAAAGAAAGACAATTTTGGATAGAATTAAACTATATTAAAATTCTATATTTCGTCTCCAATGTTACGGCGACCTGTTGGCCAATTGGCTAGTGCTCTGACTTTCGGTACAACAGGCATCAGATTCGAATCCTGGCTGTGGCATGGATGTTTATTCCTGGTCGGAATCTACTTTAAACTGTAAGTCTCTGCATAATTCGTTTAAAGTGTGCGAAAAATTGACCGTAGAGCGGCATACCAAACCAAATCTCCAATGTTGACAAAGCCATAAAAATGCGAGTTTGTTAAGAAGCTTACTTTAAAGATTTACATACAATTTATATAGTGGTATAACATTTAAAATGATATATTTAAAAAAAAAAAAAATATTTTGCATCTTTATAATTATTTTTTGCACATTTCGTAGAAGATGAAAGACCAGTCAATAATTAAAAGCCCCATATTCCTTTACTACTAAACAACAAGTATTACTAAGAATAAATTTTATATTCACTGTTTCAAACATAAATCAGTTCAATCGAATTAAATGCGTAATTAATGATGATACAATGATAATAAAATTTTTTAATACAGTTTGCCATAGAAAGGGAGTTGAAATCCCTAAAACACATTTATAAATTAAATGTTAGACAGGAAAATTCCATTTAAATAATAGTTTTAACAGATAGACAGACACACATGTTAAATAAAAATGTTTTGTATCTTACATTATTTTCCTGTTGGTCTTATAGTTGCGAAATAATTCTCGTTTTGTAATTTCTTTAAATAATTTAAATTATTTTTGTCTTGTATTCGTGGTTTATTTTCTTCTAAATAAAGATAAGAAGAAAATCGAACAATTGACATAACTATATCTGACATAACTATTGAATCTGGTATCATCCCTATTTGAAAATAAATTTTCTCTAATTCTATGTCTATATTTATTCATAATAAGAATTTGCCTTAAATATATTTAATACAAAACATTTTTGTGCAATTTTTTACTTCTTTTTTGCTTGATAGTATGAAGTAGTAATTAACTAATGAAATAGTAATTATGAAGTAATTAAAAAAATATAAAGTAGTAATTAGCTATTACTACTTTATTTGACTATTTTACTATACATTTTTGTTTTAATTCAAACTTGAAAACCTCGTGGAATAGTCTATGGAATGCGGGATAAGTTTTTTTAAATTTAAATAAAAAAAATATTAATGACTTATTTTTGCAAGAAATCTTCTCAAAATTAAACTGTCAACAGAGAGCATTTTAATCCGATTTATTGAATATTAAATAACATAATTTAACTTTTTTTTTATCAAAAGAAATCTTTATATATTTTTTTTTTCAATAACTCCAAACATATAGAATGCGTTTATTGATTTATCTATGAATACATAGGGTTTTTTTTACTGTTTATACAGCATCTAACTTTACCAAACCTTTATTTAATTCATATTTCACCCATTACTTTTACCTCAATAACCAGCGAGAACCCAGTCAACAGAGAGCTGTTAATGTTTTCAAAGGAAAAGATATATGATAAAAAAAGCTTCGAGACATTCATGTACCATGGATAATGTCGCTTTATTTTATTCTTCAATATATTTCTAAAAGACACCCTTGAGCAGTTAACATGTCAAAACGGGTGACGCGTCATATTTCAAGGAAAATTAAACTGTCAAATACTCACAACAGGTGCAATTTAATTGGCTCTGAGGAAGAGGGACTATCTTCTGGAGCAACTATAATATTTCCGTTAGGTGTCGTTGCAATGACACGCGGTTGAAAGAAGAAGGTATAGGAAAAGAAAAGCTTCAAAAAAAAAGTTTGCCTTTCACAGAAATTTAATTTTTCATCTATCTCGGCTGCCTATTTGGAGACAACTTCAATTGAAGTATTCCAGGTTGCAAAGGACAACAGCAAAAAGTTGAAATGAGTGTTTTTTTGAGTTATGAACTGTCTGGTGTATATATTTCAGTTTTTGACATGTTGGACACTGTGAACAGGCATAAATTTTCGCACAAGCAAATGTACATAAATTTAAATTCCATTTTTATAATTATTTATTTCAGTGAGTCACCAATTATGACAATGACAATGAATCAACAGGATTTCTGGAAACCTCCAAAACGTTCAGAAACAATCTCTGTTCAAAAACTATTCTGCATATATCTATCTTGCCATACATGAAAAGTTATTGAAGATAAATTTAATATTCACTATTCCAAACATAAATAATATCAGTTTAATCCGATTAAATTTTTAATTAATGATGATTCAGTGATAACTTTTTTAATGGAGTTGCCGTAGAAATGGAGTTGAAATGCTTAAAACAAATGAAAAATTTAAACTAACTTTACCAAACCTTTATTTAATTCATACATCGAACATTACTTTTTTACCTCAATATCTTGCGAGCCTGCCAACTGAAAGCTGCTAATGTTTTCAAATTAAAGAAATACGATATATTTCCTATTTTTTGCTATTTTACAGCCTATGTTTTGCTATCTTCACAAAATTAAACTGTCAACAAAGATAATTTTAATTCGATTTAAACATTATTAAATAACATAATTTAACTTTTTTTTTTATCAAAAATACATCTTATAATTATTATTTTTTCAATAACCTCAAAGACATTAAAGTCTATTGATTTATATATGAATACATAGTTATTTTTTTTACTATTTATACAGAATCCAGCTTTACCAAACCCTTATTTAATTCATACTTCACCCATTACTTTTTACCTCAATAACCAGGGAGACATAGCCAACTGAAAGCTGCTAATGTTTTCAAAGGAAAAGATATATGATAAAAAATGCTTCGAGACATTCATGTACCATGGATAATGTCGCTTTATTTTATTCTTCAATATATTCTAAAAGACACCCTTGAGCAGTTAACATGTCAAAACGGGTGGCGCGTCATATTTCAAGGAAAATTAAACTGTCAAATACTCACAACAGGTGCAATTTAATTGGCTCTGAGGAAGAGGGACTATCTTCTGGAGCAGCAACTTTAATATTTCCGTTAGGTGTCGTTGCAATGACACGCGGTTTGAAAGAAATCGGTATGGAAAGAAAGGCTTCAAAAAAAGTTTGCCCTTCACAGAAATTTAATTTTTCATCTATCACGGCTGCCTATTTGGAGACAACTTCAATTGAAGTGTTCCAGGTTGCATAGGACAAGAGCAAAAAGTTGAAATTAGTGGTTTTTTTAGTTATGAACTGTCTGTCGGGTTTATGTATTTCATTTTTTTTCATGGTGGACAGTAAAGTCATAAATTTTCACAAAGGTAAACATAAATTTAAATCCCATACCTTACAATTATTTTATTCAGTGAGACACCAATTATGGTTATGGGATGCACAATGCGTCAATAGGATTTCTGGAATCATCCACAGTTTGTCTTACACAGAAATTTAATTTTTCATCTATCTTGGCTGCCTATTTGGAGACAATTTAAATTAAGTATTCCAGGTTGAAAAGGACAACAGCAAAAGGTTGAAATTAGTGTTTTTTGAGTTATGAACTGTCTGGTGTATGTATTTCAGTTTTTGACATGTTGGACGCTGTGAAAAGGCATAAACTTTCATACAAGCAAATGTACAAAAATTTAAATCCCATTCCTCATAATTATTTTTTCTTTTTATTGATACACCAATTATGACGTCGGGATGTACAATGAGACAATAGGATTTCTGGAATGATCCAAAGAGTTCAGAAACTGTCTCAGTTTGCAAATTATGTTGCATATCATTCCACGGGATCGTGGCAGGGCCTGAATGGCCGAGTGGCTAGCGCTCTTGCGCTCGGTACCACAGGTTTCTGGTTCGAGTCCCGGCGGTACCATGAATGTTTGTAGTGGTTCGAATCCACTTTAAAATGTAGGTCCCGGTCTGTTTAGCCTAAAGTGTGCAGAACATGACTTTAGAGCGACAAACCAAAACCAAAACCAAAAACCACGGATCGTGGTGATTTAGAATAAAAATTGTAAAAATAACTTTTTCTAAACATATGTAAATGAAGCACGCAGGACGTAAAGGACCAAAATGATCTTTGGGTAAAGAAACTAAAATTTTATTATCCTTAATATCAAAATTACTTTTAAGTACTCAATGAATGATAAGAAATTGACGATTTTAATTTTTTTTTTTTTTTTTAAAGATATTTTTTTACTACAACATATTTGCAATTTAAACAAAAATTTCTGATATTATATCATATCGAAAAAATCCGAATATACAGGTTTGGTAATCAAATTCACATTTTTGCAAATAAAATTAGCTTTTTTGCAGGACAAATTAATCTTTTTGCAAAGCAAATTAAACCTTCTCAAAATTTCTGTTTGGTTTATACGTTTCTCCCAGCTCATATGTATGTTTATAAAGACGTATATGCATACGTACGTCTGAATATGTATTTATCTAGGAGTACTGATGTATTCGTATTTGTAAAGATGTATGTTTAAATACACATACCTAATATAGGTTGGTGCTTGTGTAGGTGTGTATATATGCACATGTGCATGGTTCTGCAATTTGCGCTATTTGCATTTATGTATATATGTATACGCTTAAATTTATGCGTATAATGGATATGAATACTTATATGTTTGTGCGCATGTATACATTTGTGTAGGTCTTTCAGTGCTTGTATAAATCTGTGTCTGTATGTGTACACACATCTATTTGTGTGTTTGTAAATGTGTATGAACTCATGCATGCGTATACGTATGTGCGTACAGTCTGTCAAAAAATGTAACTCACTTAATAACTTTCGTAATTGTCATTATATCCTCACATAAATGGTGCAAATGGTTCCAAGGAAGCTAAATTATGGTGCAATGTAGTTGATTAAAAAAATAATTAGCGTGGTTAATTTTCTGCTAACTCGATATTTTTCCATTAAGAATCCGGTATTTTTAGCGCAAACAGCTAATTACAACGAAATGAGTATGAGGTAATTTTTGTAGATATGTGATTTAAAGATTTGGATATACAGTTCAAAAATTGACTAAAGAAGCTTTTTTTCCCTGATTTGAAAGCATAATTTTATACAAATTTTTGGCAATATTTTAAAAATATTAAATATTAAACACCGAAAAAAAAAAAAATGAAGGATATTATGTCAAAATGTGTATACGATTGGTCGTTAAAATTTAAGGTGTATTTTTTTAAAAAACTGTTATGAATATTTTAAGTGGTATTGAAAAAATGCCAATTAGGGATTCGATCCTAAATTTAAAAAAAAAAAAATAAATAATTATTGTAGATCTGTTTTTGCACAGACAAGATAATGCTGATTTTGCTTGTGAATGTTCAGGAAGTGGAAACTTGTCTAGGAAAAAATTTAATTCATTTATTTCACTTGAGTTTTTAATCTTTTTATTAATTTTTTTATGCTTTTAACTAGATTTTCTCTTTTTAAACACATTTATTATTTATTATATTTTTGGAAAAAGAACATTATTATACTTTTGCAAAAAAATTACATTTTTATTTTTTTTTTAAATCTTCATTTTTTTAAAAGTGATAAAAGAGACAATGGACTCTGTTACCATAGAAATTACCATGTTGGTTTATTATATAATTAATAGATCTAGAATTAATTTTAAATAATTATTCTCTCTAATTTTCTGTTTAGGTATAACTTGAAGAAAAGTACAACAAGAACTTTGTTTTGATGAAAAAAATAATGCCTAACAAAATGCCCAAAATAAAACCAAATTTCTAAATATACAATTCACCATTTCTCATAAAATCCACCTCTCTTCGAAGCAGATTAAATTTAATTATATGCGGATATAAAATTTAATTAAATCATATATGTATTATTTCCTTTCCTTTAAATGCATTTATCATAAACAAGAAGCAAAATATTATTTATTTTTAAATCCTTTTATAATGCATGTATAAAAATGAATTAAAAAAAAAAAAAAAAGAAAGCATGCAGGGATAAATTTAAGACGACAGAAATAATTTACTTTGAATTTCTAAAAATATATATATTAACATGTCGCCTTAACAAGTCTTTAAGCTTAAGGTGAAATAAAATGATTAAAAAACAAGGTTAATTGAAAAATAAATAAAGTTAGTCTGCAGAAAAATTAACAGATAAATTATTATAAAAAATAAATTCACAACTTTTTTTTTCTGCTCATGTTAGTAACTTATTCAGCATGTTTAAATATACAGAGATTAATGGAGCATTTAATTAGTAGAGTAATTTAAAAGAAAAGTAACTAACTCTTTTTTATTTGTTAAATTCTCTCTAGAAAAATAATATAAATCACTGCTTGAAATGTTAAGCAAAGAAAAGAGATTATAAAATAAGGATTAATCAGCTTAAGTTTATTTAATTAAAACGAAAAATAGTTTTTAATTAAAAAAGCACAATAAAGTAATCATTTCGTAAAGTATTTTTAAAAATATTTTTGAATAATTATGTGAAATAAAAATTGAGAAAGTTTTTGTAGCTAACAAAGCCCCTGATATTTGTTATATAATAAGTATGGCTTAACAGGTTTTAATATAAAAAATGTTATTAAACTAATACATGTAGAAAACAAAAAATATTTTATTTCACTTTTAGCTAAGAATCGTTATTGTTGAACTAAAATAAAAAAGCATAATTATGTTTTTAGAAACAATTTTATAATGCATAATAAAATTTTAACTGACAATTATTGCACAATTGATTAATATTCATTAAATAACAATATTAAATATTAAATAATAAATATTTTTATATTAAATATAATTTAAATACAATATTAAATATTTTTTATAAACATAAAATATAAAAATATTTTTTATTGCATTTTTGAAATAATTTTGTGTGAAAAGCTTTTTTTAAACACATCTAAACACGTGTAAGCTTAAATTAAAATAAAAAAAAATAATTAGTAAAATATAATCTGAAGGGTGAATGAAAAAAATTTAACATATAAAATTAAATTTAAATTTAAAAATAAATTTAAAGGAAGTTAAATTTATTTACTATAAAAAATATTTTTTTTAGTTACATTAATAATCCTGGTATACATTGTTTATATGTTGTTATCTCTTTAAGTTTTTAATAATCTATTATGTCTTTCTGGGATACATTACTTTATTCTCAAAGGATTTTAAGAAATCAATGTGTTTTGTCAAAGTTTGGTTCCAGATCCACCCCACCTCCCCCCCCAATTAAAAATGTCGAAATTTTAAAGATCTAAAAGGAGCATGGCCAATGACAGCTTGGAAGAATGGTATGACTGTCTTAGATGCAGCAAATGCAATCACAGATTCCTTGAAATAGTAAAGTAATTGGATACTATTATTAAAGATCCATAATGTGCTGTCATTAACAAAAACGCTTATTGGTAGAGGTTGTTGTTGTACAACAATAAACACAAATGTTGATAAGAATATGTGGGTTTTTACCATGGTAAAACTTTTAACAATTTAAAGATTTATTTAGTATGGGCTAGAATCCGCAAGTGTTCTATATTAGAAGATTATTTTCTATTCAGGTTGTTAAAAAAAGTGCTTAATATTTATATATATAATTTTTCTGTACGTGTGTTTGTCACTGAACTCCTCCTAAACAGCTGGACCAATTTTGATGATAATTGTTGTGTATGTTTGATTGGGGTCTTGGATGGCTCAGGTTTACAAATGGACCCAGTATTTGACGCTGCAATATATATAAACCTTCTGTACATGTGTTAGTCACTGAATTCCTCCTAAACGCCTTGACTGATTTTGATGAAATTTTTTGTGTGTGCTTGAGTGAGTCGCTGGATAGTTTAGATTCACAATTGCTAAGAGGCGCTGTAATCGGGGTATTCTTCGGGGTCTTTGTCACTGAACACTTCCTAAATGGTTTGGCCAATTTTGCTGAAATTTTGTGTGTGTTTTTGGCATAACATGGGGAATTTTTTTCTGATATACCCTTTGTTGTAAGTCACCACCAGATGGTGCTGTAGTCCATCAACTTCTATACCGTTCAACCAATCGGTATGAAAATTGGTAATAATATGTATTCGAGTATTGAAAATCCACTTTATTGTTACCTGCCACCAGCTGGTGCTGTAGCATTTCATCTTATATACCGTTCAAATGATATCCATGAAAATTAGTATGCACATATATAGGAACATGGAGAATATATTTGATATACGTAATTTTCTACAATGGATCTTTTTGGCAGGACAACATATGCCGGGTTCTGCTAGTATATTATATTCCTTTATCAGTGAACCAATGGTAACGTGCAATAGAGGTTCGCTCCGTATCCGCTTTCAGTTTTGGTTAAAACCATTGCTTTCAGAAGCAAAAGATACCAGTTGTGACAACTTGTACATTGTATCAATTGCGACAACTTGTGTAAGCATATATTAAATGTTAGAGTTATTATTTGCGGGAAATTTTTGAAGTTTTCTGTCATTCAACACATAAAAGTAGAGCAGTTATAGCTAAATCTCTTATCGGAAGGCGATGTTAAATTCTCATTTCCTGTCAGTGGGTTGTTTATGACATATATGAGTGAAACAATTGCCCTCTGACGTTAAAAATATTTATTTTATTTGCTACAGATTAATAATAATAATTATTAACTAAATAATTATTATTATTATATATGCCTTTATTAATTATTTTAGGCTTAAAATATAACAATTAAATAAAATCTTATTTCCTTCCGCTTCAAATTAATTTTTATTTTGCGCAAAAAACGGCAAACACAGCTGAAATTAATACAAGTTTAATGCGTGTAGAACTAAAAAATGTTTTTCTTTCAAAATAGAAATGATTCTTTAATGGATATCATTCAAAAAAAAAAAAAAGGAAACATTTTAAAAAATTTCTATCATGAAAATCAAAAGCTAAGAATTAAAATGAAAAGAACTGGGATATTAGGGGAAAAAACGGTGAAATAGACTTTTGTTCAAAAAAAGGTTCTTCTTTAAAACAAATGTGAAAAATATACTAACAAAAACATATTTAAAAAAATCAAAGATCTGAATAAAAACACAGTATTTCGTTAAAAGTACTCTTTGCATGGTTCATAAAACCTTACTTAGCACTGGTTAAACGGTATTTGGTTTAATGGATTTATTCTCTTTAAAAACTTTACAATTAGCAGAAAGGTTTAACTGGAATTTGAAAGCTTGCATTAGTAACTAATAGTTAAAATAAAAGATTTTTCGCGTAGAAAAAAAAAAAAAAAAAAAAAACTATTTTTACCTTTTTTTTAAATTTTTATTGCTAATGTTTTTAAAAAATTCAGTTTTTAGACATTAAAAAAAAAATCAATAAAATGCATTAATCCGTTGCAAACAATTGATTATCCAAAAGAAGGTATTCAAAAGAAAGGTAAAAAAAGGAAGAAGATTCAAGGTATTTTCAATAAAAAAATACAATTAAATTGATGAATTAGTAACAAAATTAACCTTTAACAATAA
Organism: Caerostris extrusa; assembly: GCA_021605095.1. Classification (NCBI taxonomy): domain Eukaryota; kingdom Metazoa; phylum Arthropoda; class Arachnida; order Araneae; family Araneidae; genus Caerostris; species Caerostris extrusa. The sequence goes on along the minus strand of BPLR01016066.1, from coordinate 88,910 downwards.
AAATTGTCTTCTTAAGAATTGTATCAGAATCTTATATGTCAATATATAAAATTAATTTAAATTTATTTACTGTACATTTATTTACTGACAAAACTGATGGCCATTCCAAAAATTTCTATTTTTTAACTTTAAAAATAATCTTATGATTCAAATATTTTGATGCATTTAATGTTAAAGAACTAAGTAATTTTTATTACGTACAATAATTTCTATTATTATGATAATTTGTAACAAACCAAACTGAACAATATTAACTGCAACTGTGATGGACTGCTAGCGCCGCCTAGGGAATCAGATATGACGATAATAAAATTTAATCTAGGTAATGAACTGACGAGCCATTGTAATGTTTCTGAAATATCTTTTGTCTATGCAAATGTCTGTCCTTTGCTTGTTTTTACGTCTGTATATCGTTTACGTGAATGCATGTCAACCTGTACTTAAAATCATGTCATGGACGTATCTTATTAACGCATCTCCTTATTGTAGTAATATCATCATAGATATTTGAAAAGCCCATGATGCAACTTAAGATAATTGAATGTTTGCCTTCACAGTATAAATGGATAAATTATTACTCCTGCTATTCTAATGTTATTGATATAATGTTCTATCGTTGATATTTATTTTAGTTTGCGCTGTTAATTGAAAGTTACAATTTTAATAAAGTGTTGAAATTCATATGTGAAAATATATTGTGCATAATGCATAGAAATCCCAATATAAATAATTCTGCATAGTGTATTGTATTTGAAAAAGTATAGAGCATAGTTAGAATGAATACTTTCTTTAAATTTCTTTTTTTGCATGGATTGAATTAACGAAATATTTAAAATTTTTAAGATCTCTCCGTTTTAAAATAAATGAAACACGAGTTTATTGAATTAGGCTACTGAACAATTTAAAATCAATTCATATTCAAGTGAAACAAATGAGCTAGTTTGTAGACAAATCTATAGTTTTGTTTATTAAAACTTTGGTTCCGAATATAAGACACTGCTCTTTGATACACCAGTTATAAATATCAGAAACTAGATTTTTTTAAATTCTCCTTTGAACGTGCCATTTCTAAAAAGTAACAATTTCGTTTCCGTTTACTTTATTCTAAGCCACCAAGCCACCTTCATCAGAGGAAATCTCCCAGTGTCAAAAGCATTTGCGGGAACTGACTTTAAAAATGAAACCGGTGGTACTTCAGTGGATACCCGGCCACTGTGGCATTTTTGGGAACGAACAAGCAGATTGTCTAGCAAAAAGAGGCTCAAATCTACTTCAAATGAGATCCTCGCCACTGTCCCCCATTCTATAAAACTTTATATCAAACAAATAATGACTAAAAACCACAAGTTACACATTCAAGATGAGATTAAGTCAAAGTGTTGGAGAGCTGAAGATCTTTTAGCAATACCCAGCAATCCGCGACGGCATGCTGTCGCCCAGTTCCGACTTCTGACTGGCCACGACTGTCTAGCAGAACATCTCCATCGCATTAAAATCTTTTCGAATCCTGGCTGCCCCCTATGTGGTTGAACAGACCCAATGAACAGAGACCACCTCCAACGATGTGCGGTACTTGACGGCGACTCGGAGACAGCGCTTTACTGGCGTGCGAGAGAACTTTTAAGGCAATGACTTCGGTCATCTTTGCATTTTTTTTTTGTACGTTTATTCTTTTGTATTTTTTTCCCTTGTTATTTTTGTTATTATTACTATTTTTATTCTTCTTGTACTTGCCTTGCCATTGGAAATAAAAAAAAAAAACTTTATTCTTAAAACAATTAACAGGCTTCACACAGAAGAAATAATAACAATAACTAATTCATTCACTAAAAAGCATAAATGAACACAATTCATGGTAAAAATTGTTAAAATTACCGAAACATATTTTATGTTACACCAAAATAACTATTTAAATATTTAGAAAGAATCAGCCATTACATGAACTATTCAAAATTTTATTTTATTTTTAAACCCATTAGGTAACATTTTTCAATTGAAATTGTAACTTTCAATAAACTAATATAATTTGTTTTTAAAACTACTTTTTACTTATAATTTTAAGTATCGCACTATAACACATAAATAAATAAATTTATAATAATTTTCAATTATTATTTTTTTACTAAAAGTATTCTAAATTTCGAATTGGCGGTCAGTTTGCTTCGTATGAATTTCGCTGGGGTTTCTTCCATATCATACACAAATGGGTCGGTAATTACTTATAAATATTCACTCGGAGAGCAATACACATTCCATATAATACTTTAAGGATTATTGATGTTATATAGTAGTAAACATGAAGTCTCGGTTGTAAAAAAAAATCTCAATAACTTTGATATTAATATTGACATCAAAATTAATACTTAATTAATTCGGTAAATGTTTTACCTTGATTTTAAAATTACACCCCCATTATTATGATATTTGTGTAATTATTTTATTTTTGAAATAACTCTTTATAAATAAAATTTCTTATTTTAAAAAATGTTTTTTTAAATAGATTAAAAGATTTTTATGTATATAAACACAATGCATTATTTTCATATTAAATTCAAAATATAATAAAGCAAAAAATAAAACTGTTAATTTTTAAGTTTTAAATGATTTTCATTACATAGTTTCATTCTTCAGAGTATAGAGAAATAGAGTAGTTCATCATACAAAATTCATAATTTCTCTCATTAAGAGCATTTGAATTAAACTTTCAGAATTTTAAAAATCAGCATTTATTGAAAAAAAATTCAATTATTAAAAACTATGATGTGTATTAATAATTTTTATTAAATATAAAAACGTATGTAATTTTCAGGTTACTATATTCTATTAGCTGAAATTAAATACTATAGCCATCATGATAAAAATTTAAATCAACATTTTAAATAAAAGCATTAATTAAAATTTAATTTATTAAAATAAAAGCATAATTTCCAATTTGTCCATCACATCTTACACAATGTATTAATTTAATATTAAATTCAAATATATTCAAACGTAAACAAAAAAAAAAATTAATTTAATAATTTTTAAACTCTAAATTATTTTCATTGCATATTTACATTCTTCTGAATATAGAGAAATAGAGTAGTTTAACATACAAAATAAATTTATAATTTCTCACATTAAGAAGCTTTGAATTAAACTTTCAGAATTTAAAAAATCAATATTTAATAAAGATATTTTTGAATATTAACAATTATAATGTGTATTAATAATTTGTGATAAATATAAATACATACATAATTTTCAGGTTACTAGTATATTCTATTAGCTGAAATTAAATACCATAGCTCTCATGATAATAATTTAAATCAGCATTGATAAGTAATTTATTAAAATTAAAGCATAATTTTCAATTTTCCTTTTACGTTGTACTTTCACTCACTTCAACATATTATCTAGAAAATACAAATGGGAAACACAATTATCCCATTTTTTTCCCTCAAAAACAAAAAGGAAACACACACAAAAAAAAATCAAGATATTATGCAAAAAGTTTAACAGGAAAATGCTGAAAAGAATATGAATATAATTAAAATATTAGCTGGGTTTAAAAATTCTTGAATTTTCAAGAAGGAAAAATCAGGCTTTAAAATTTAACTACAACATCTTAATTTGAAATTCTCCTCCGGCCAAATAGTTCTTTAAATAAAAACCAAAAAAAAAAAAAAAAAAAAAAAAATCTTTAATTATGCAGATTCCAAATATTCTTACCAAGATGGCGGTAAAATAATTTCTCTAAAGTAATTTTGTTAAAATAATTACGTGTCTAAGCTCTACTAGCCATAAGATAGAGAAAAGAGTATTAAAAAAAAAAATGGTGTTCCAAAAAATAACCTTAATAACATGCAAATGCAACACGATGCCATAATTTTCTATTAAATATACTAAAAAAGAATGAACAAAAAAAAAAAAAAAGTAAAGAAATCTTAATAAAAAATTATTAAGATAAGATCTTTTTAAAACTTGTGATTGCTGCTTCAAGGGCAGCTTTGAAATTTGATTAGATATTGTATTTTTGCTGAAGGTTCAAGTAAAAACATTGCCATTTGGGAAAAATGAATAAAAAAAATGGCGGCAGGTAGGTGTTTACAACATGTAGCATCGAAGCATAAAATGAATGTACTTGATTAAATCTTTCTAATTAGTCATATGAAACAAAATGCAAGAATGGCAAATATAAGAAATAGATAATTAAAGAAATACTTTTTTTTTTTCTTATTTCTTTTACACTTTTGTAAATATGTTCTCCTGTTGTTTTTTTTCCTACTGCTTTTTGGAAATTAGTAGAAGTTATTAAAAAGGACTTTGAATTATAATTTGGAAATTTGAAACTTTTGGGGTTTTTTGTGTTTTTCTCATTTTGGTCATTTTAAGAATTGCTTTTCAAAAGAACTTAATATTAAAAAGAAATGTTAAAATGTGAATTTATAAAGAATATAATTCTATCAAAAATAAGATTTTTAATTAAGGATAAAAAAAAAATTGAAAATTCTTTATCATACAAGAAAATTAATATGCTAAATTTAGATTTAGAAACACAATTATTTACTTACTTTAAATTTCTTTCAAAAAAAATAAATAAAATCTTTCCTTTCAAATAAAATTAATTTCGATTAAATCAGTTATTTTGCTTTATTATTCATATTCCGCGAAATTTCACAAAATATTTTTATCTGTTTTTTTTTATTTACTCTACATATGTTTAAATTTTGTCCCAAAATCATACATTGGAAAAATAAATATTTTTATATAAGCAAAAGAAAAGCTTTTGAAATTTTATAAGCGATAAAAAAATGTAAAATATCGTTATATTTCAACATGACGTGGAAAATATTTATTATTTCACTTTTATTTCATAGAAAAACTGCAGGATGAAAATAAGATATATTAATATTGCTCCAAAATCAAGTTTATAAAATTTTAAGAAAAGAATATTGAATAATTTAAATATTACTTCTTATAACGCTTCATCACCGTATGATTAAATTATTTTTTAATACTAAATTGTTCAGATATTTACTGTGGGAAATATGGCAATGCATATATAACCATGTGTCAATATTATTCTGCAAAAATACCTTTATTTGTGTACTTGAAAATTTATTCTTTAATTTAATTTATAAATTTTCTTGAAATTCATTATATTTTGTATATATAACGATATTATATGTACTGTTTTATATTTTAGACTAAATTTTTGACAATTAATAAATTATAATTAAAAATATTACTTGTAAACATAAATCGATAATTACTATACTGGATTTATTTTTACCTACACTTTTATTATCAAGAAAGACGATATTAAATATATAATTCTAAACAATTCCAAAATTTCAAACAAAAATTGTGATTCTTAACAATGTTATGTGAAATCTTTATAGGTTTTCTATATATTTTTTTTTAACATTGATTAAGCAAGGGCTTGCTGGAAGTAGGAAGACACAAAGTTTAAAGCAATGTTAGCGAAATTAATATCAAACGATTTCATCTCAAAATACCAGGAGTTAAATTTCTTTCCTTTTTTATAAAAGAAAAAGAATCCTTCGATAAATCGTTATTAGGTTTAGGTACAGGTCGTTTAAAAGTCGGCATCATGTTTAAAAGTTCCAGAAGAAGTATGAGTTATACCTTGACTACTCGCAATGCTTTCCCGATATCGTAGATGGTAGAGTACATTAAAAATAACAATGAACTGACACCAGAAAAATTGAAAGCAGAAAAGCAGTGTTGTGAATATTTATACTACATGTAATTAGTGTTTTGTACTAATGAGAACAACCTGTCATTCAAATCTGATAGCAGATATTAAGTGTCATGGATAATGAGACCTCATGAAATTAGCGATTGTCTGTGCGACTTTTACGGTCGAAACAATTACAGATGGAGTATAGACTACACCATGAGTTGTCGCATCGACTTTAGTGATAGACCATGGTCTGAGAAAGTGTCTACTATGAAGTGTGGGGCTGCTAGCCTTCCCCCACCCCCTTGACGGATTCTCTTCAAGGGAGGATTTTGGAGAAGAAAAGGGAGTTCTGCGACGAGTCGACAAGAAGAGTTGTTTTTGTTCTTTTCTCTGAAGTGACTGAATAGGCTGGAGTTCCGCCTGTTTACAAAGCGTGCCCCTTGTGGTTTCGTATATCACGCCGCGTGATAATTAAGGTCTGTCGCAGACCAGGCAATTAGATTCGACGTATACTTGAGAACTCTAAAAATCTCTGACTTTGGAGTGAACTGCATTTGTGATTTAATCGTGCACTTGCGATAAAATTTATAATTTATATTTATTTGCATAATGTAGAAAATAGCATTTCCAACTATTGCATTTCTGTGTGATTTCTAGATTTTCTGTATGATTTAGATTTTCTTTTTATATTCTATGGATTTTAATGAAGTAATAAATTCTCACAATACATCAGTTATTGTGTGCAAAAAAGGAAAATTTATCTTCTTGTTTTTCTAAGCGTATTTTTACGAAGATAAAATTTACTTTTAGAGATAAATATTTTTTATAGCAGATTAATACATTTTTTTCTATTCTAGTACGTGGGGTCTTTGTATTCTATTAATGCTGTAGGCCAGGGGTAGCCATCACGCTGCCGCATGCTGCCCGCCTTGCATATTTTTCTGGCCCATGAGTTTTATCACATTTTCACAAAATATATTTATTTTATAATGTCCAAAGTAGGAAAACCGATGTATCAAAAAATACATTATGTGTGCATCCATATATTCAAAAAATTAACTATCGAGATTATAAGAAAAAATTAACTTTGATTTTAAAATAATATTCTTGCGAAGAAATGACAGATATTACCTGTTTTATTGATGAATTTACAGTTATAAGTTCACAGAATAATTAAATTATATTCTGCGAACTCATAAGGCGCGCATCTAGGAACATTTAATATAATAGGTTCTCTGTTTCACTTCACTCAAGTGACCTCAGTGACGCAGTGAGCATCCCTAGATACGCACTGTTGATTGTTGATGACAGAGTAAAATGACTCTTAGTTCAATTTGTTAGCGCTTTTATTTGACTTACACATGCAAATCTTTTTTTTTTTTTTAGAAAACGAAATTGACCAACACAAAACACGCTCGAACCCAACGCAAATTACGATGTGTGCAATTACCCAAATTGAGATCGATTTGTAAAAGCTAAGTGAAAGAGTGGAGAAACAAATATATTACTAGTAAAATAAATATTATTTAATGATTTCATTTTTTTTATTTCGTTTATATTTATATATTTTTTTATATTTCATTTTTAGTGTTATATATTTCTTTACAATATGGGTTTAGTATCATTATTATTATATTATCTATGTTTACATGTAAGAATAATAGTCAACACAAAAATAATAACTCATTATGTTTTAATTGTTTACTCCAAAAAATGTCTATAGTGGGTCTGAATCTAATATGGGGATATATAATTTTATAAGCTGCCAGCAGAGTTATGAGGCATTTCCAAAGCGACCCGCAAAATCATTTGGGTTGGCCACCCCTGCTATAGACAATTTATTATTGGTTCGGGAAAATGAGGCTTGCTGGGAATATTTTGATGTAACTGTACTGCATTTGGCTGTCGTATAGAAAAAAAACTCAGATAACTTCCATCATTCAACCTAACCATTGATGGGATATGCTTATATACATTATTCCAATCATAATCAAGTATCCACGCTCGTGAATTATGTGGCCTTTTAATAGAAGATTTGAAAACCCTTTTTTCTTCTAAGCTAGGAAGATAAGCGTATTATATTACATTTATATTCCATGAAAATGTCTTATTTAATTACATGAATCACGCCTTCAAATTATTTCAAATTTATTCGAAAATATATGGGCTCGCCTCATATATCAATATTATTTTTTAAAATAATATGTTGTATTTAAAATTTATTAACGATTAATATGTATATCTGAAATATTAAAGCTCAGATTAAAGTATGGAAAATTATCCAGTGAAGTTTCAATTGTTTAATAAAATTATTGTTATTGATATTATTATTAAAATTTAAAAAGTTAAATGATAGAGATTTAGTTATTTTTATTTACTATCTTTATTAAATTAATACAAGTAATCAACAAAGAAATTATAGTAATTATCCATTGTCTTGAAAGCAGCAACCGTATTTATGTTATTGTTTTTTATTAATTTATCTTTTAACCTTACACAATAATTTTACCTTTTTTGGCTATCAAAACATTAGACAATATTTATTTCAAGAATTTACTATTTATTTTCTGTAATTGCTGAAAACATTTTCCATTTAAAAATTGCACAGAATGAAGTAAATTGTGTTTGTTCTTATACCATTAAAAAAATGCTCAAGTGTATTAATGTATAATTGTTGTTGCATTGTTTGTTCTCCTTGTTAATATCAATTAAACTATATAATTCATAAAATCAGTTAATTTAATTTAAATCAAGATATTTAATTTACTGCACATATGATAAAAACTAGTATTAAACTTTATTTATTAGGAAATATGCCTAAAAACATGCTCAATGTTAAAATAATTTATTCTGGCATTGTTCATCAGATTCAAGATTTTTACAAAAAAAATATATATTCTGTAAGTATTATAATTAAAATATTAATATGCAATTTAAAAAGAACTTATAATATTAAAAACTGAGTATTTTAAATATTATAAGTTCTTTTAAAAAGTAAAGAAACGTTTTATTATTTCTTTTTAAATTTAACAATTATAATCAAATCCCAATTTTTTTAAAAATCGTAATCATATATATCCAAGTTAAAAATTGGGGACCATCTAAAATTGAAATTTTAAAACGATTCAATGAATTGAGCTTTTATAAATCACCGATCAGAAAAATTTTAACCATATGCCACTTTTTGAAGAGCAAAATTAAACATTTCATTCCACAAAAAACATTACTTCAAACGAAAACGTAGTTCATCTCAGCAATACAAAAAAAAAAAAAAAAAAAAACAATTAAGAAAAAAAAATCATTTAAAAAAAAAAGAATGAAAGAAACAGAGTTGATGCTGTCTGCTTGCAAACGAACCGACCAATCAAATGTCGAACCTGATTGTTCGACCAACTGGACAACAGGGAATCACTTTTTATAGGTTGCAAAAAAAAGAAGAAAAAAAAAAAAAAAAAAAAAACCTGACAGAAACATAAAAAGGAAAAGTCAATTTCATTTCCTTTCTCTGATAACTCTTTTAACTTCAGTCCTTTTACAGTTATTTCTAACAATGGCTTCCTAAAGAGTGAAAAGCAGCCATTACCAGAACTAGACTTTTATACGTTTGAAATGTCAATTGACTATCTCATGAAAAAGCAGTAATAACTTCTCTCTGTTTTTTATTTTCTCTGCTTTAGAATTAACTTGTCAGAAAGGTTTTGTACAGCTGTTACTAGTTTTTAAAAGTCGTAAAATTTTTGCAACAGCACGTAAAAAGGCTTGAAAAGGATAAAGACAGTTCAAAGAGTCGTATGTATATTTAACAATTGTCGATGTTTGTTTGAAATCTTTTTTACCAAAAGACCATTTCATTGACCATTGCAAATGACATTGGCATTTCTATTTCTATCTAAACCTTTGTAAATAAAAATTGTTGCACTAACATTTTTAAACACCATTGTGCAAATGCTTTAAAAAAGGGGGAAAGTGCTTCGTTATAATACCGAGTTTGAAGAATTTATGAATGTATTTGTAGTAAATCATTATATTGTGCATATCGAGAAATACAGAAATATCCCGATATAATGAAAGTTCATTATATAACAGAGGGCATCATAAGAGTTTGTTTCTTTTGTATCGAAAAATAACACGGCATATATCGCTTAAAAGGGCTAAAAAACCGAATACGTAGTATTTCTAGTGGTTTCTGTACACCTAATGCTTCGTTATAGTACCGTATTTGAAGAATTTATGAATGTAATTGAAGTAAATTATATCATTAAAGTAAATCATCTCGATATTGTGCATATCGAGAAATACTGAATTGTCACGATACATAGAAACCGCGTTATATAACAAAGGGAAATATAAGGGTTTGTTATAAGTAAAATATCAATATGCAATTAAAATAAGCATTTAAAACACTCCTGCATACAGTCACAAAGTAAGGAAACATTTCATGATTTTTTTTTAAATTTAACGATTACAATGAAATCATAACTTTTTAAAATTAAAATCATATATAGCCACGTTAAAAAATGGTGACATTTTAAAATTGAGTTTTTAAAACAATCCATTTATTACACTTTTAAAAATCATCGATCAGAAAAATTTTAACCACATGCCACTTTTCTTGAGGAATAAAATTAAACATTTCATTCCGCAAAAAACATTACTTTATAAGAAAACAGAGATCATCTTAGGAACACAAAAAATTAAGAAAAAAAGAAGAATCATATAAAAACAAGAATTAAAGAAAAAAGAACTGATGCTGTCTGCTATGGGACTTGCAAACGAACCGACCAATCAAATGTCGAACCTGATTGTTCGACCAACAGGACAACAGGGAATCACTTTTTATAGGTTGCAAAAAAAAAAAAAAAAAAAAAAAAAGAACAGACAGAAATATAAAAAGGAAAAGTCCAATTTTATTTCCTTTCTCTGATAACTCTTTTTAACTTCAGTCCTTTTACAGTTATTTCTAACAATGGCTTCCTAAAGAGTGAAAAGCAGCCATTAAGAGAACTGGACTTTTATACGTTTGAAATATCAATTGACTATCTCATGAAAAACCAGTAATGACTTATCTGCTTTTTTTTTTTTTTTTTCATCTGCTTTAGAATTAACTTGTCGGAAAGGTTTTGTGCAGCTGTTACTAGTTTTTAAAAGTCGTAAAATGTTTGCAACAGCACATAAAAAGCTTGAAAAGGATAAAGACAGTTCAAAGAGTCGTATGTACATTTAACAATCGTCGATGTTTGTTTAAAACCTTTTTTTACCAAAAGACCATTTCATTGACCATTGCAAATGGCATTGGCATTTCCATTTCCTTTGTAAATAAAAATTGTTTCCTAACATTTTTTAACACCATTTTGTAAAATGTTTTAAGAAAATAGGAAAAGTGCTCCGTTTTAGTACCGAGTTTGAAGAATTTATGAATGTAATTGAAGTCAGTCATTATATTGTGCATATAGAGAAATACAGAAATATCGCGATACACTGTAAGCGCGTTATATAACAGAGGGCTTTATAAGGGTTTTGTGTCTTTGTATCAAAACATATCACTGTAAATTTCATATAAAAGACCGTAAAAAAACCGAATACATGTTATTTTTGGGGCCTCTTTACATATAATCAGAAAGAAAAATTTAATGCAAATTCTTGAGTTACTGTGCCGTAATGATACACAATTTACAAATATAAATCAAGATTCTAATTTTGAAGATATTTACGTGAAAGATGATTTGAAGATGTTTACATGAAATTTCTATCTTAAACATGTGGTACCAAAAGCTAGAGTGATGGCCATTTGCCCATTTGTAGGAGAGCTGCTCAGTTGTAGAACCACTAGTGGCGTTCGTTGTCACTGCTTAAAGAAGCAAAGAAATTTGGACAACATGTGATAAGCGTCTCATATCGACAGACAGGCTGCATGGTGGGGTTTTTCCAAGTTTCTTCTCATACAACATGCAAATACAGATAGTTATTTATAAAATTTCTCTTCGAAAACAATGTCCTCCCTTTGTCAGTAGTTTTCCTCCCTTCTTCAGTAGCCTATTTAAGTCATATATAAGAGAAACAAGAGGTTTATTTATTTATGTTCGGTATATTGCCTTACAGCATTCTTGGATAAAGTGGGTAATCTCGTTATTTATTTTATGTTTAAGCACAGCGTTTTCTCTATAGTTTCTATACCTAAAAAATTTTTGTAATTGAAAATAAATGAATTAATAAATAATATAATTGCAAATGAAACTGTTTTCTTATAATCAATTTTGCTTTTTATATATATTTTAATAATATATAATTAGTAAAATTTTTATTAAAAAATTGGAAATTTACATTTGAAAACAAATACCACTTTTCTAAACCTGACACTCATAATATTACAAAATACCCCATTCATTACTTTCGCTTTTAAAATTAATCAAAGACGAATACCGAGCGCTAGGGGTTTATTGCCGGGATCTGATGAAACTATAACAAAAAAAAAAAGAACAAATAGAATTTAGAATTTCAAATTTAAACAGATTCGAATGCATTTAGAATGTATTGCTTGTTTTTTTTATAACCGGGGTAATTAACTGCAAAAAATCCCGTTTCCTAAACACTTTTCGCAATTCTATCCATTCGGAAACAGATTTCTTCGGCTGGAATTGTTGTAATTAAGTCATGAAGCTTGCACTTGCAACACATGCAATTCAGGACGAAGACGTAAGTTGCATTATTTTTTTCCCTTTTTATTAAATTTTTTTCACCTTTTTTTTTACTGCAATGAAATACTTTTTCATTCTATTTCTTAGGGATTTTACACAGATTATTTAAGGAATGAAATCCTATCTTTAACTTATTTATTTTTCGCTTTTTTTCCCCATTTAATTAAAACATACGTCGGTGGAAAAGCTATAAACTCTTATTTAGATCTACATCAAGCTAATGTTTAAAATAAACAAGGAATTTGCTTCATCATTGGCCAGATAGATTTGTTATGATGATTGCAATTCGTATTGTTTTTCGATTATAGTTTTTTCTACCAGTTTTTTAAAGAGGTATTTAATATAACCTGAATGCATCTCTGCAAATAAAAACAACTAATGCCTTTCAATGAACTATAAACGAATTTTAATCGCTGTTTCGTAATTTTAATTAAGAATAAAAAATTGGAAAATTTTGTAATATTTTTTTTATAATCTATCTGTTATTCAGTGGAATGGCAGCCATTTGTTTTAATGGCGGAAACAGATAAATTAATTAAATTTCTCTATACGTCAAATAACAAAATAAATAATATTACAAATTTTGTAATTGAAATTTCATATAAAATTGTGTTGCAATAATCAGTTTTAACCTTGATCATTGTGTCTTGCAAACCTTGCTGTTTATGTTTATTAACCATTCCATTGTTTATTTTTTAGACCTGAGAGAAGCTATTAAAAATAAACAAAAATGATGAATATTATGCGAAATATTGCCATTTTAAAAGCCTCCAGACTAATGTTTATAACATTCAAATCCATTTTATATGTATTTATTAAATAAATGCTATAAATATGAAAGAAATCATTTTGTTAAAATATAAAGAATTTATAAAAACTTTTATAATTATAATTGTATAAAAAAAACGTTTAGTTCCTCGTAATACTATTTTATAAAATACAGTTCAAATATCTGTATTTACTATCTTCGAAACTGCACAAAATTTTCTCTATAGTTTATGTAACAAATTATTTTTGTAAATGAAATTGCAAAAAAAAAAAAATTGTGATGTAATATAGGTAATAATTGTAATTTGGATTTTTATATATTAATTTTTTAAATTTATAATTAGTAAACATGTTTCTTACAAGACTTGGAAACTTATATTTGAAAAATAAATAGCACTTTTCCGAACCTAACACTCATAATATTACAAAATACCCCATTCCCTACTTTCGCATTTAAAATTAATTAAAGACGAATACCGAACGCTGGGGGTTTATTGCCGGGATCCGATGAAATTGTAAAAAAAAGAACAAATAGTATTTAGAATTTCAATTTTAGACATTGCAAATGCATTTAGAATGCATTCGTTTCTTTATAGACGTGGTAATTAACTGCAAAGATCCCGTTTCCTAAACACTTTTCGCAATTCTATCCAGTCGGAAACAGATTTCTTCGGCTGAAATTGTTGTATTTAAGTGATGAAGCTTGCACTTGCAACACATGCTATTCAATTCAGAATGAAGACGAAGGTTGCATTTTTTTTCCTTTTTTTATAGCTATGAAATGCTTTTTCATTCTATTTCTTAGGGGATTTCACGCAGATTATTTAAGGAATTAAATCTATCTTTAAATTATTTTTTTCGCTTTTTACCCCTATTTAATTAAACAAATATGTCTGTGGAAAAGCTATAAGATCTTATTTAGACCTGCATTACGCTAATGTGTAAAGTAAATAAGGAATTTGCTTCACCATTTACTTCGAATAGTTTGTCAAATAAATTTATTATAATGATTGCGATGGGTATTGTTTTTCGATTGTTTTTCTACCAGTTTTTTAAAGAAGGATTTAATGTATCCTGAACCTATCTTTTTGTAAATAAAAACAATCAATGTTACTCAATGGACTATAATCGAATTTGAATAGTTGTTTCGTAATTTGAATTAAGTAGTAAACATTTTGAAATTTTGTAATAATCTACCAATTGAGTGGAAATTCAGACATTTTTTTTATTGGCTGAAGCAGATAAATTGATTAATTTTCTTGATAGCTTAAATAGCAAAATAAAATATATTTTAAATTTTGTAACTGAAATTCCATACAAAGTAGTGTTGCAATAATCAGTTTTAACCTTGATCTCATTATCAGGTTAACCTTGTTGTTTGTGTCTATAAGCTTTTCCATAGTTCAACTAGTAGACATGCAGGGTTTATCAAAAATAAACAAAAATAACAAATAAGATGCAAAATATTCCTATGTTAACAGCTTGTAAATTATTGTTTATAACATACACATTTGTATATTTATTTATTAAATCAATGCTATAAATATGAAACAAAATTTAGTTGTTAATATTTAAAGAATTGATTAAACTTTTATATTAATTATAATTGCATAAACATTTTTAGTTCTTCGTAATATTATTTTATAAAATACAGTTCAAATATCTGTATTTACTATACTTTGCCACTGCACAAAATTTTTTTATAGTTTATATAACAAAATATATTTTTGTAAATGAAATTGCATATAAAATTGTGTGTTGCAATAATCAGTTTTGCCTTTTATATATTTTTTAAATTATAGGTGATTAGTAAACATTTTCATTACAAGACTGGAAATATTTGAAAAGTAATAGCACTTTTCTGAACCCAACACTCATAATACTTCAAAATAGCCCATTTCCTACTTTCGCATTTAAAATTAATTAAAGACGAATGCTGAACACTAGGGGGTTATTGTCGGGATCCGATGAAACTGTAACGAAAAAAGAACTAGAATTTCAGAATTTCAAATTTAAACAGATTCGAATGCATTTAGAATGTATTGCTTTTTTTTTATAACCGTGGTAATTAACTGCATAGATCCCGTTTCCTAAACATTTTTCGCAATTCTATCCAGTCGGAAACAGATTTCTTCGGCTGCAATTGTTGTAATTAAGATGAAGCTTGCGCTTGCAACACATGCTATTTATTCAATTCAGGATGAAGACGAGGGTTGCATTTTTTTCCGTTTTTATTAAACTTTTTCTCTTTTTGTATGGCAATGAAATACTTTTTCATTCTATTTCTTAGGGATTTCACGCATATTATTTAAGGAATGAAAATCCTATCTTTAAATTATTTATTTTTCACTTTTTTTTTCATCATTTAATTAAAACATACGTCTGGTAGAAAAGCTATAAGCTCTTATTTTGATCTGCATTAGACTAATGTTTGTTGTTGTTTCTTATCCCACTTGGCTGGCCAAGCCCACGAGCCCATACGTACTCATGATTGAAGGGGAAGGAAGCAGCTTCTGTTGTGAGGGAGCACCCATAGGTAGAAGTCCGACTTTGGCTCCGTGACGCTCTTACAGTCATAGGGAGACCGGGACCTGCGGTTTAAAGTGGATTCCGAACCACTACAAACATCCATGGCACGGCCGGGAATCGAACCCGAAACCTGTGGCACCGAGCGCCAGAGTTCTAGACACTCGGCCATTCAGGTCCCAAATGTGTGAACGCCAACGGCACGCGGTGTTCCCAGGTGGTCACCCACCCAAGTACTGACCGCGCCCAATGATGCAAGGAATTTGCTTCATCATTTACTTCGAATAGGTAGCCAGATAGATTTGTTATAATAATTGTGATTCATATTGTTTTTTTTTTTCTTTATCATGATTGTGAAATGTAAAAAAGTATAAATGCAAGAAAGCTTAGAAATCTTTAACACCTTGAAAAGTTTACAATGTAGAATAGGAAGTATAATGCACGCGTTAATTCTGCTTATAAGGATTCCTGATTTAATTTTTAAAATATCAATTGTCCACTAAGGTATTTCAACTGTTAATGCAAACAGACACATTATAGAATAACATACAGTTCAGTAAAAATAATGTTTCTTTATTTATAATATCTTTTAAAAATAAAATCAAGCAGCTTTAAAATATAAATGGGTTTATACTCCATGCTTAATTGTTATAAAATATTTCATATAAGACAATACTTTTAACAAAACTCTTATATCAAACAGAAATATATTTCATATTAAGTTTATAGAGTTACAGAAAAAATACAAAAATATTAACAATGAACATTGTGTAGATTTCATTTGAGATTTTTCTAAAACTTTACATTGAAATATTTTTTATTAATATAGGAGTATTAAATAAAAATATCAATACTGAAAAACCTAATCACTCTTATTCAGGAGCAATGATGCAATTCTTCGTGTGACCAATTTAGGCTATAGCCATGAAAAGGATTTAGTATCAATCAACAATATAATTATAACTTCATTAAAGAACATATTTTCAAATGAGTTTTACTGTTGTTTGTATTCATTTTTTATTCTAAAAAATAATTTCAGCGTAAGAATCACATTGAAAAAGTAAATTTAACTTACCTGATGTTTGTGATTTCTTTATAGAAGCTGCAGAAGAAGACTAGAGCTTTCTGGATATAAGTCAACTGGCACAGTTATGCTTCCCATTTCGGCAAAGCAAAACTAGGGACGAGGGATCATGGAAGCGGCGACCAGTCTGAGGCGACAAGGAGGGCGACACTAAACAGGAGGACGCAATGGCTGATGTGGACGCACTTTTTATTTGGGTTAGGATAATGCAGTAGCTTCCTTACAGCTTGTGGAGAATCTGCTCTAAAAATAAAATAAATCATTATGATTAATATTTTATACAATAGGAGTGTGGGATAGTGTCACTCGTGTTCGTAGCATATCTTCAAGCTACATGTGCCCCCTGGGTAGTGCTAAATGAGTAACAGCCCTTGCTTATGGCATAAAGGGATTAACTGTTTGTATTGCCAGCTGCATTAGAACAACAACAATAGAAGTATATTTCTAATACAAAAAATGCTTTAATGCAACAAAGAAAGTATTGCTATTTCTCAAAACAATTTGTTTAAATAAAATAACTAAGACTGCATCAACAAAAGAGTGATAAAAATGCATGTTAAACAAAATAGAATAAATATGTTTATAATATATTTTTCTATAATCTATATCAAAAAAACTTTGCCATCAAAACTACCATACTTACTACCAAATTTTTTTCTCTTTCTATTATAAACCGTCAAGTTGAAGACATCTGTGAAAATAAATGTCATTTCATCAAATTACAACAAAACAAAAATGCACCTGGTGTTTTACTGCAATATTTGTTGAATAGACTTAATTCAACAAATATTGCAGTAAGCGGGAAATGTGGTATGTATTCTAAAATGTGAAAAATGTGTACTGTTCGAGATTTTGAGGCTCAGTTAAACTGGTGTTCAACATTGAAGACTAAGCATAGATATAATTAAATCTAAGAACTATTTTAATACCATTTAAGAGTTGTCTAAGAAAAGCAGTTTCCAGACCTTTTTGCCACTGTTATGCAATAGTATAAACATACTCAAAAATTAAATTAAGGGAATTAAAGAAAAATGGAGTTAATTAACAAAATAGATGCAGATCTCTTTAGTTCTTGTAAGTGTTGAAATCAGTTTTGATTTACAATATAAGAATATTTTCAAAATTCAATGTGATGGTTTTAAAATAGCTTCCACTTAAAAATAACCCTTAGTTCAATGGGTTAGAATTGTATACGCTAAAGAAAAAAAAAAGACGATTTAGTATAATAGAATCGCATTAAATTTCAGAATTGTAAATAGAATCATAACAACAAAATTAAAGAACTTTGTTGTAAAATTAAAATATTACACATTAAAATCAATGACAATAAAATATTAAGAAATTATATATTAGAATAATTTTAAAATATTTATATATTAAATTAAATATTTAAAATAATATGTCTTAACTGTAATAGTTTCATCTAAACATACTTTTATCAATATAAATGAGTAATAAATAATTTGAAACTCAGATGAGTCGTGAAACAAATGATTAAAATTTTAACACAATATACAAAAATATTGAAAAAAATATATAAATTATCAAAGGAGAGTTGTTAAATGTTAAAAATTTTTAGCGATTTAAAATTTTTTTCAAGAATTTTTAGTATATTTATTAGATGTAAAATTTATAATCACCAATACAGCTTAAAGACATATATATTAAAAAATGACTTTTCCTTACCAAACTTAGGATTGTTGCTCTTCTTTAAATCTGAAGAACTACTATTGCTACTTGCTGCAAGAAAAAGAGTTGGGGATGGTTTGTCTCTTTCTGGCTTTTGTAAGTTGTTTGCTAGTTTTAAGAAGAAAAAAAATGCTATTGAAGCACTCTAAAATATATTTAATCTATACAAACTTGTGAAATTATACAAAAATGAGTATTCAGCAATAAATGCTTAATTTTAACTTACTTTGACAAATAAAATCTCTCATGTAAAATTTAAAAGTTTGGAATTAGTTAAGTATTTTATTAAAATCTAAATTAATTTTTCTAAATATACATTTGTTGCAGATAAAAATAAATCTGTATTTCTTAATGATAATTTAAATAATTCATACAAATTTTTTTCTATAAAAAATGAAAATTGTACAAATTTTTATAATTACTTGATGTAATCAGTGGTTCACAATCCACAGACATCGCATGAAGTTGAATTTCATCTGTAACTACTTTTAAATTATTTAGATATGCTTTAACTCGTCTAACCATTTGTGCCTAAAATATACATATATGTAATTAAAATTTATAGATAAGTTTGAAAAGGAAATACAAAATTAACTCCTTTTATTTCAAAATGAAAGAAAAGCTATTTATTTTCTTAATTTTATTTCAAAAAGAAATTCCGGATATCTTTAAAGTTCAATTAATATACATACAAGTGACCTCTTCTCTATGCAAATCTGCATTTATAAAAAACCAGGACTTTTTCCACAAACTTTTATTTAAATACTTATAAGATTTTATTAAAATTGATATTATTACAGATTTACATATTTTAAAAGAACTGGGTAATTAGAAATTCAATGCACTATATAAATAAAAAAAGCTTTTATATTTTTACATTATCTAAAAATAATTTATAACTGCACATCTCTCTATCAATATTATTTTTTTGTATAATAAAAATAATTAATTTTTTATAATCATCTAATTATTTTAGTAATTAATTTCACTTAATTTTATATAATAGAAATAATAATCTTTTATTGGTATATTAATTATTTTATTATGATTTACTAATGAATAATTAATGCATTATGTTAAATGATCCGAATATTTAACTTTCTTCTTAGAAATCCAAGCAAACACAAATGTTCATTAAAAATTATAAAAGTTATGATATAAAATTAAAAGTGACATGCAATTCACCTCTTCAAACATCTTTTAGGATTAGGCTGGGCAGAACTCTTTTTTCGTCTTTTAACAGTTGCAGCATTTGTAGTTGTAGCAAAACTATTCAGTGATGCCATAGCTGCAGTTGGATGAGCCCCACCACTTTCAAGCATAGTAAATAAATCCTAAATAATGCAAATATAATGAAGTTAAGAAAAGTATATTAATTTTAATTATTTGACATATTTAACAGCACAAAATTAAAAACATTATTCAAAATTTAAATCAGATAAATTATACTCTCAAAACAAAAGATAACACATACTATCTCATTTTACTATAGTATAAAAAGTCATGCAATTTTAGATCATGCAATAAAATTCCTTATATCACAAATTTAATTAAAACTATAGCAAATATGATCTTGAGAGACATAACAATTGGCAATAGGTTTATTTAAGTCTGATTATTTTTCTTGATATGATGCAACATATTTATTAAGTATATAACATTTTAAAAAATTTTAGAATACTTACATATGGTGCAGAGCACATACTAACAACATTGCGTATTTCCTTTGCAACCATTCGAAGCTTTTCAAAATTAACCTGAGAAAATGAAATTTTTATAAAAAGTTGTTCTGTTAACTTGCAGTATTTACAATTCAAACTAAAAATATATTATTTTTGAGCTGATAAAATTGTAGATGCATGATGCAAAAAATAATAACAAATTTAATTGATAATCATATTAAAATGGTTTAATTATGTATTAGGATAATAAATATAAAGGCAAAAAAAAACAATATAATCGCAACAGTTATTACATTATAGTTATTACAACATTTTTTCTTTGTATAATTTATATTTATTTTTTACAGAATAGATGCCACATAAAAATTTTAGATAGTATAATTAACAAATAACAATAATTATTATTTATTTATATAATTAGAAAAGAAGATTGATAGTTAAATATATAATTTGTTAGAAATTATCATAATTTACTAATAATAAAATATTTGTAGGTTAAAATTGAAAACCTCTATTGATCCTTAAATCTAGATTAATTAATTTTCATTATTTGTTGTTAGCATTAATATGAATTCTAAAATGCTGTTTTTATATCATATTTTCTCTCATTGTAAATCTATATATGATTCTTTATTAGCACTTTGAACATTCAGTTTATAAATGATCTAGATAGATGAAAATAAATTACTCTATTGATATAGGGAAAAAAACACATTAACATACCAAGCTTTCAATAATAGAATCATTTCCAAGATGAATGAAAGTTAGATCTTTCTTCAAAACAGGATAAAATGGGATCTGTGGTTAAAAAATAAATTACAGTCACAATTTTGACATATAGTACTTCAAAAGTAATTAAATACAAAAAGAATTACAAATATTTTTAAATCATATGTATATCAAATATTTTATATACCATTGGTGGCTGTATGTGATCAGAATTTAATAAATTTCTGTATTTATACATGTTGCGAGACGGATCCATAAAATCTTGTAAATCCTGGAAAAAAATACATATAAATAAATCTCACATATTTAAGAAGCAAACTATTTTGTCACTAAAATTAATTAATAAAAACCAAACAAAAAAGCCCTGACATAAGCAGTGGCACATGAACACATACTATCTTCTTAAAATATCTCTCTTTTTCTTATGGAAAATATATTTTTCTGATTTTCATACCATGAAATAAAACAACTATAATATAAAAAGAAAAATACATAATTCAATATTTTTTTATAATTTGTTTTATTTTGTAATAAAAAGATTTTCATATTTATGAGTAAATAAATGTTCCTTACTAGACTGATATAAATTTAAAAATGATTAATTTTAAAAAGTTAATTTTCTGAACATATATTTTTCTGTGCAAAATGTTTAAATAGTTTTTCCCAAATGTTTTATAATATGAGAATTTAAAAAAATATTCCACATCAATAAATTTCACACAAAAAAATTTAGAAAACACAACAATTACCTCAAACAGCTTTGTATACTTTGTAGGAAGTTTTCCCATGTGAGACGCAGCCTAGAAACTGCTCCATGGCCTAAGCCACTAATTATAGCAAAACATGGAATTGAAGTTTTTACATTCTTTGCATTGTCCTAAAAACAATTACATAACATTTTAAACCAGCCTCAAAAGTTAATTTAAATAAAATATAATAATAAAAATACACCTAATAGTATTTTGAAAATTTATCTATTTGAAACAATTTTTACAATTATATTAATAAAATATACTCATTAATAACATACATGAGCAATGATTTTGTTAAATGTACAATTCGTATAAATGCTTAAGTTTTGTATTTCCATTGTGATGAAAAATGAATGTGAAAGAACAATTAATGTAAGTTTTTAAATGTAATATTAGACATATAGATACATATAATCTTGTTGAATCATTAAATAAATGGTTCATTAATAAAAATAAATTAGTTTCTTTCTGAATAGAAAATAAAAGTTTATAACTTACTAGCTACTTTGATGAATTGTTTTATGATTCTCATTCTTCGTAGCAAACTATGCTCAAAACACACTTCAGTTACAACCCAAAACATTTCACGATTTACCAACTAAAATTTAAATAGAAAGGAAAACATTTCAAATGAGAATTAATGTAAAAATATAATGTACACTCATTGATAAAAATTAACACACGAAGAAGAAAATTTTGAATGCTACAAATCTTGACATGAAAGTTCATGTCAAGCACATATGTAGATGATTTTTTTAATTTCGTACAGACAATTTTTTTTTTATTTAAACACTTTGTAATGATATATTTACCTTCAATTTACTTAGGCATTGCAGAAAATAGGTACATTATGCAGATTAACATTTTAAAATTTTTCAAAAGCAATTTATTTGTTTGGTTTGTTGCTCTACTGTCATTTTCTTCCACATGAAGGCTAATTAAACAGGGACCTACATTTTAAAATGTATTCCAAAACATTACAAACATACATGCCACCTCCAGGATTCAAAACAGAAATAGGTGGTATTGAGTGCCAGAGGACTAGCCATTTGGCTATAAGGCCCTTTCTCAAAAGCTATACAAATAGTTTTTAAATGAATCAAATTAAAGTCTCTAATTTAACAAATTATAAACATCTAACAATTCATATAATTATTTCAATATTATGATTGAAACTACATTTTATATGTTACTAAATCAAAAAAAAAAAAATAGATATAATATCAGTGAGTTATTTAAATGAAAATTAATTCAGATTAACATACATTCAACAAAATAACATTTTTTTAAAAATCACTTTTCTTGTAACGAATAAGACATTAATTGACATGCACATATTTTTAAATGAAATGTACACCAAGAAATAAAAATTATATAACTTTAACTATTAAATAAAAATCTAAAAAAAATCAATACCTCAACAAATTTTGACAGCATTGGTGTCCCATATCGAGATTGAACTTCAAAGAGTTCGTTAATATATTCAGTTGGTTCAATCTGACGAAAAATACTGAAATCCTCAATTGTAAGTTGTGTAGCTAATTCAACACTATTTAAATGTAACAAATGGACTTGGCTTTCTCTAAGTAGTTCCTACAAATTTAAATGAATTATAGTATGATCATATTTATAAAGCATTATGAAAATTTATAAAATTAAGAAATACTATTTACAAACAAAGTAAATCAATTTATAGATCTATTAACAAGATCTGAAGCATACTAATATTAAATAAAACTAAATTTATTGTGTTTGCAAAAAAAGAAATCAGATAAGAAATTTTAATGGAGCATGAAAATCCTATGCCCTTACTTTAATATAATTACTAAATTTATGAAGATATTTAAATGCAATGACTTAACCTAGAAATATTTAATCATAATTTAAAACTGCTGATATTAGAAATTATATTTATTATTATTATTTGAACTTTAAACTAAACACTAAAACAGAGTATTATGTTTATTATATAATACAACAATAAATTGCTTTTCTTTTATGAATCTGAGGAACTAAATTCTAAATTTCATTGAATTTCCATTGTTTGTTACACTTTTTTTATAATATTTTTATTATAAAATAAAAGTTTATAAATACACAAAACATGTGAAATAATATGATTGTTTTTACCAGACCATGTTACAAAAATGAAAATGTAATATAAAATTAAATTCTACACTTTAAAAAATTCATTTTATTTTTATTTATAGCTCAGTATGACAAATTAAAAATTCTAATTTGTATTTATATTAGCTCAGATGTTATTATTTGAATTTCTATTTGATTGCATTGATTTATATTAAAATGCATTAAACAAAAATGTAATGTTTAAAAAATTATTTAAGAAATAACCTTCATATTTAGCTTATAATAAAACTTCATAACTTTAATACAAAAAATAGAATAAATATAATCCATAATAATATTCACTAAACATGATTAATTCAGATATTAAAGATATATTCAGTTTTCTAACTCACCAAAGCAAGTTCATCAGGTACCAATGAATCACTTGACATGTTACTCTTCAAATAGTATCTACTGCTCAGTGATATGCGCTCAGCTAAATTTTGTTGAGGATCAGGTAGGCGACGTTGTTTCACAACACCTCCTTCACCAACAGATACTTCACAAAGACAGTATTTACTAAAATATTACATAAATATTAATTAATCATTTATTATTTTACATAAAAAAAAAAATTACATGTAATTTCAGGATGAAAAAATTTTTACCTGCTTGATTCAGTAATACCAAATTCTCGTAAAGATAACATAACAACTTCTCTTGCAGTTGTTTCCTTAAAAGGAATATTATACAATATTAAAAATATATTTCTTAAAAATCATTGCTTTATAATTTGCTCTATATAAATTTACTTTCAAGGATGATACATTGGTCATTGATTGTTTTCTTAAAAAAAAGAATAATTAATAAATGCTTCAGCAAGTAAATAATTTTAAATGATCAAATTCAGTACTAAAAAAAAAAAGTATTTTTACAAAAAGATAGGTTTAAAAAAACAAAAATTAAAAGTTTATAAATATACAAAACATCTGAGTTATATTTAATAATCTTACGGGTTTTTTATCCTAAGAAAGAGTGAAGGAATGTGATAAATATATCATAAAATTGGATTATTACCTTTATTTCAACAGACAATTTTGAAAATATAGTTGACAAAATAATAATAAAATTATAAAATTAATCCCAATTTTATAAAATATTGCAAACATTTTCATTAATAATAAATATTTAACTTACTTTATGTACCAGTAAGTGCTTATATGTCTGATCAGATCTGTAAATTTTAAGCACATGCTCTGGAAACTCCAATCGCAGTTCATCAAGAGGATTAAGGGAGGTTAAATCAGGATTACTATGACTGTGGTAAAGTGTGCCTCTATTGGATGGTTGTGGAGAGGATCCTCTGCCACTGTAATTTCCAGATCCACCACTGCTGCTACTGTTGATGGAGTAGAGACTGTCATCTGAACTGTTTAGATGAGATTCGCTAAAAGAATGCGAAGTGATATATGAAAATTTAAAAATTTTGCATTGTACTTCAAATGCATATGACAATATAATTTAAAATATGAAGATTAGGTTTAATTTTTTTTTTTATTATTATCATTAAAAACAAAAAAAAATTGGATATCTTTTACTGATAGAAATACTATTTAATAAAATCATAAAATAAATAACATTTTAAATAGATATAAAAATAAACATTTAGAAAATACTCCTCTACTTCAGTGTTTCAATTTCAGATGAACATAAATTTCTAAACTGTCTTAGAAAATAATTTTTTACCAGTAAATTTAACAAATTATTCAATATTTTAAAAATAAAAAATTCCTATAGTTAATTAGAAATTAAATAAAGGAGAGGTGATATAGTTTACTATCTGCAATTACATATTTATTGGCCCCTGTAGGAAACAATTATTTAAATACAATGGCTATTGGCATATCATAAATGATGATACAAAAATGTGTTTAAATATAAAGGTATGATTTTCAAGCATTTTTATTGTTTAAGAGAAAACATTTAAATTATTTAAAAAGCAATGATATTATATATTTCTACACTTTTCTCATAATCAGCTTCTTGAAAACATTATCGTCAGTAGAGGGAGGAAGCAGAGAAATATTACTTCCTTTATTACTTTGGATTTCGAATTGGAATATATTTTGTTCAGAGTATTTAAAACTCGTAAAATATAAATTTTTGGGGGAATCATTAATTAATGGTTTAGTAAATTGTTTTGACAGTTACGAAAAAAAATATCAAATGAATATAAGAGTAATAAAACTAAATTTATAGCAAATATACTAAGAACTGTTACAAATGTATCATAAAATTTAAATTTATTAAATGAATATAATTAACTTACGAATTTAGTGCTCTGGGAATAATATTCATCTTTGCTAAGACTTTTCGAAACTTGGCTCTGTGGCCTAGAGTTGAGTATCCTTTTTTTCTGATTCTTTTTTTCCATCACTAGAACGAAAATTTGAGCCATTCACTTTAGAAGTAGGTGAACCTGGCATGGTCCCGGGAGAATTCCCAACAGTCTCATGCCATTCCACCTGCGAGGATAACCTAGAACGAGGATCATGCTGGAGAATAGAGATTTCTGAAGCCTTGCGACAGCGTCGAGTTGTATTCTCAGGAGCACTCAGCATCTCCTTGAAAGCTGCAACAAATAACAACATCTCAAAATTCCACAAAGAAGGTATGAAAAAGTAATAAAATCATTATGAATTAGCACTTTCAGAAATACACAAGGCAATACACGTAATTGATTATTTCAAAGATTTCTTTTCAATCACATATAAACGAAAAACGTTTATAAAATATGGATAGAAAAAATAAATAAATAACTTATAAGTAAAAAATGGTTTTTCATAAAAAACAGAAAAAGAATAAGCTTCATAAAAATAAAATATATATCACACCACATTTTATTGATGTTTTCTATCTAAATTTTAACTTCTAAAAAATTTAGATTCTTTTAAGTAAATCAAAATTTTTAATTTATTTAACTATTAATTTTTAAACATTACATTCTAATTCATTTAAAAAATTACAAAAATTTCTAATGAAATTATATTTTAACTATCATATTTTTGTGCCCAAAAATTTGCTACACAATTTTGACCCAAAAAAAAAAAGACCAAGCATAATCTAAATGCGACTAGCAAGTCTTTGTTGACATATTATAAACCAATTAAACTCCATTTTTATAAACATGGCATAAAACTGATAAAATATATTTTTAGTTTTTAAGAGCGTTTTTGATGCCTAATATACATTAAATTTTTTTATAAAGTTAATATAGTGAAAACTGGAAATATGATATGCATATTAGAGCTACAATGAAAACAAAAGAAATAATTTTTTTTTTTAAGAATTTAAAATCTTCATATTTACTAGAAAATGAGAATCTAGATGAGTATCAAAATTAATTATTAATTTAAACTTCTTTCAATTTTTATCTATAATTTCTAACCTAGCCTTTTCCTCCACTGGCGTATACTAATATATAATGTGCATCAAATATTGTAAACTTTGATAAAATTTTAGCTCCTAACATTATCAACAACAGTTTTTTTTTTTTTTTTTTTTATATTTAAAAATTTGTTTATTCTTCTTCCCCTCCAAAAAAAAAAAGAATCTTTATAGCAGTTTTTTATGAAATTATCAGAAAAAAAATCAAAATTATATACAAATAGCATATAATCTGTGTCACAAAAATTAATTTTTAACATATAATCTGTAGATTGTAGTAAAAACGACATTATACCATTATAAATAGCAAACAAAGTTATTTTTATAATGCAATAAAATAGATGCAATAAAAAAATAATTTATTAAACTACTGTATTTAAGTAAAAAAGGAAGTTAAACAAAATATTCTGAAGATGCTTTACCAAGTAAATTTGATTTCACAGTAATGCATAAATGAGTGGTCCCTCGTAATAACTCTAAAGCCCTCACATGACTCATGACTTCAAAACTCTGACCATTCACTTCCAAGATCTAGAGAAAGAAAAAGTTTCAATAAATAGAATTCACAGAGAAAATAACACTAGAATATAAAAAAAAAAATAGTTAATTGAGACAGATAACAGCAATATGACATATATAAAATGCATTGCAATTCTCCATAATTATTATATCACAACTGGTACAGTTTTTAATAGAAAATTTCTTCATATTGGATAAGTGATTCAATTTTCTTATACAAATAAAAGGATTTTACTTTATTCTAATAATCAATGTTCCAACTTAATCCTTAATCACCACTTGTATAATAATTGTTGAAATATATATAGTTACACACAGACATTATATATATATATATATATATGAAAGAAAGATATTTTGACCCTTTTTTGAAGAAAAAAAATTAAAATCAGCTCACAAATTTATAATTATTCTAAGACAACATTTTAACAAAAGAATTTGACAAAATTATATTAGAAAAATACAAACATAAAAATGTTTTTAATTAATTTTTAATAACATGAATGAATATAATCTATTTAAATATTTATACTAGTATAATATTTACTTTTATAAATGATTATATCATAAAAAAATAAGTATATATACAAAATAAATAATATGCACAGTTATTTAAAAAAAAAAAACAATAAGATTAAGCTTAATAGAACAATTTTCCTAGCATTTCACAACATATCAATGAATGAGATTTGTATAGCATTTACATAAATCAATAATTTAGCATCATGATTTAAGTATAATCTATTAAATAATGATACACAATTTTTATAATTAATAGCTAAAAACTTCTAGCTATATTTATTTTCCAAAAAAATTTTTTTTTCAACTATTTATGTAATTTAATGATTAAAGCATATTACCTGATCTCCTCTTTTCAGTCCCACTTCTTCTGCTTTTGACCCTTTGTCGACTTTAGAAATGAAAGTAGCAAACCCAGTTTCATATCCTCCAAGTATGGAAAAATGTAAAACTTCTTCCCGAGTTGATCGACAAAGGGTAATAACTCTTGTCCGTGCTTTAGTAGCACAAGCAATATTCAATAGTCGCTGCTGACCAAGCATTTTCTAAAATACAAAACAAAACATTTAAATTAACTTTTTCAAACTTTAATGCCATATTAAAAATCATATTATTAGTAAAATTATAATATTTTTTTCAAATGCTAATTAATTTAACATCAACATAAAAAACTACAATATGAAATATCAATTAATAAAAATTTAAAAAGTTACAATTAAAATCATATACTCTATTATTGAGAATAATCAGTATAAAATTACTTTCCATTAACTTTAATAAAGTGAACAGCATTTACAAATCATATCAACATTTAGTAACCATGAAATTTTGGTTTAAAATAAGAAATTTAAAAAGAAAACTGAAATTTTGGTTTAAAATAAGAAATTTAAAAAGAAAACTGAAATTTTAAAAATGAGTGAAACAAATCATATCAACATTTAGTAACCATTTTTGGTTTAAAATAAGAAATTTAAAAAGAAAACTGAAATTTTGGTTTAAAATAAGAAATTTAAAAAAGAAAACTGAAATTTTAAAAAATGAGTATCTGTATAATTTAAACTATTTAAAAATTGTATAAAAAAACGGATTTACATCATAAAAGTCTGTAATACACATAAATTTTATTTTTTAAATTATACTAACCTCTCTCTAATTTCAATTCAAAATGTTCCAAGAATTCCATCATTCTAACATCAGTTTCAAAATCTGTGAAATGATTATGAACCCAGAGCAAAAAACAACTCTAGTCACCTACAATAAAAAAAATTATATTAATAGGCACTCAACATATATCATATAATAAAGCATTTATTTCACAACAGTCAAACAAAAATAGTTCTACATCTTGAATACAAATATTTGTTTTTAAATTTTACATGCTTAATGTAAAGAACTAAGGTTAACGGTTTAATAACGGTTTTATAACGGTTTTTTAGCACATAAAAAGATAAGTTCATATTATTATTGAGCTTTCATGATTTAAGATCTAATACTAACAAAAAATATAAAACTAAATTTTTTTGTAAAGATTGTCATACAATTTTAATGGAGAAACAGTCAAGGAAAGTAAAAAATTTAATGTTTGAAAACTGTTTTAGAACCTTTCTTGTTATTATTATATCATGTGTTGATATATTTATTACACAACTTGAAAAACTATAAATGACAATTCAATATGAATTTGCAACACTTAACATAGAAAAAGTGTGATAAAAGTTAAGCATGTTATATATATATATATAATATGTTTGTTTGATGAATGCTTGTATATATGTACTGCAATGTAACTTTAAATACTATATTATACTATAAATACTTAGTGAGTTTTTTACCTTCTCTCAAATTATTAATCTTTAATGTGTCTAGCCAAAAGTTTATGAACATAATCTCATAAGTTCTTTTTTAATTAAACAAAAAACATTTCCTGACATTGATGCCATCTGGAGCTTAAATTAAAAATTTTCTTTAATTTAAGATAAATTATTAAAAAGTAATTAAATTAAGGTAATTGTTTCAAATTTTCAATTTTGAAGTTTATGCAATTGTAATACTGTTTAATTTAGCTTTGTTTCTTTTAAATATACTGTTACGTTGGCTTATTTATATTTTATTACTTTTTTATTTATAAGTATTTCTTTTTTTTTTTTTTTTTTTTTTTTTTGTACGATTTGCCAAACCACAATTCTCAATATTGTATCTGTGATTGAGATTTCTTTTCAATTCCTAGGATTTTTGCTTTTTTTTTATCTGTTAATAGAAGTTACTAAAACTAATGTGAAAATAATCAGAATCTTGAAAATATTCACATGTATTACTTTTGATGAGTATTTGTTGAAAATAAAGATTATAAGAAATACAAAAAATTAGATGTTATAAATTTAAGATGCTGGATTATTCATGAATTTAATTCTATGAATAAAAATTAAAAAGTTCGATTTCTTGCAGAAGGGCACTACTGGGGCAGTTAATCAACAGGTCCCCAGTCAGCTCATCTGTATTTGAATTAGCACTGAGGGGTAAATCAGCATCAGAGCAAAATAGATACAACAGTCTTCTAATAAAGATAAAATTGCCATTGGATTTTTGCAAATCACCGTTTTGGTGTCATCGTGTGCAGAGCTAATAGATGCAATCTATCCGGCTTTTTTTCCAGATTATCATTTAATTAACAGTTTTTATTCCTAGAATCTACCTTTTAACTTTAAGATTTTGCAATTTATAATGAGATCTGCATTCTCGGCCATGACCAACAAACCACAGGATAGTCTATTAAGTATTTTGTTGTGGATTTGAAATCACCATATTTATATCATGAACAGCTTTAGTTGCTAGCTCAAGAGTGGGTTCACCCAAAATTTATTTGTTCTTGCACCTGGAGGTGAAATTAAAAATGTTGTTTACAATCAAGTTTTGAGTTAAATTAATATTATAATGAATTTGAAAAATGTTCTTTTTATAACTTGTTTACTGTTTATATATTTCAAAAATATGTCAATAAAGTTACTTCAATTATTCATTACAAATATTCTTTTTGTTATTTATTCCACAGTTTGACAAAAAATAGAAAAATAAATACTGAGTAAACAGCTGGAACTTTATATAATTTAATTTTTTATATTTCAATTTATTATTTGATTTTAAAACAAATAATAGATATGGTGCTTTTTAATTTACTCACTCTATCTCTGTATCTTGGATCATCAAACCAGACTAGAAGTTTGTTAGAAATAGTCATACAATCATTGATAAAAGTGCGATATGCTAAGAGGAAGTCTTCAACATATGTAACATCCATAGAATTGTCTTCCACTAGTTGCATGAGAAGTCTTTCAGGGGTACCCTATAAACATTTAATAGTTCACTTAAATATAGATAAACAATTTGGACAATTTTTTAAAGAAGTTTACATAAATCTATTTTTTTAAATATATGAAATTATAAATATTAAATTTAAAAACAAATTATTATTAAAACTATAAATTAAAATTATAAAATTTTTTTTTACAATTTATGATTTTTCAAGCATAATTATGTTATTTTAATACTAATATCTTAACTATAATCATTTTGAAATGAGTAGATATAATGCAGTGGTTTTAAATTTTTAGCTTTCAGATAAAAACAACTGCATTAATTGAAATTACTTATGCAAAAAAAAAAAGATTGCCTCAAATTATGTTTAACACATATAACTCATATCAAAAACAAAAATGTTTTGGGAAAAATATTTTATTATCAATAACATTTATTTATAAAAAAAAATTATTTTCAAAAGAAACTGCATGTTGATACTTCTAAGAGTTTTACTTAATTTTTTATAGCCTTAATACAATTTTTTTTTCTTTGTAGGATATATTATGATATTTACCCGAATTATAACATGAGCTTTGTTTCTAGAAGCATCAACTGCTCGAAGTTCTGTAATAAACTGCAGTTTCCCATTCTCTTCATGTCTTTTTTAATATTTTCCTCTCCTTGGTGCAAAATTCGATAATAATCACTTTGTGCAACACATACAAATTGACAGTCTTCTACTTTGGTGCGCATAATACCTTTCTGGTACATTTTTTCCATAGTAGGAGTGATGCCGAAACTAAAAAGAGAAATGAAAAGTAAACTAACTATAATTTAGGTAATTTTACATATACAAATCTTGTTTACAGTAAAATAAAATAAATAAATTGAGTATCAAAAATTAAATTAATTTTATTAAGTTAGCAAATTAATAAGCAAAATCTTTTATTACTAAATTAAATTTAATATTAAAAAACTAGATGATTGTGTATATAAATAAATTTAAAAATCTAATGGAAAAAAATAATATATGTTCATAATTTAAATCAGTATACCTGTCTCCAATTTGAAGTTCTCGAATTTCACCACTAGAGCATTCTATTTCGACAGCACCATTCACAATAACTGACCAAGAGTCCAGCTCTTCACCATCATTCATTACTACCACTCCAGGTTTTTCAACAACAGCAAACACCATAACAGCACAGAGTGCTTTTCTGACTGTGAGAGTCATGTTTGCAAATGCCTAAAACACAAGCAATTAAAAATTTGTATTTTATTTAATAAATTATAATATCAGAACAGAAAATATGACAATCAAATTAAACAACACATTATAAAAATATTAATTGCATTAATAAAAAAATTCATGAATGAAATATTAATATAATTATTTTGTAATGTAGAATATAAAAAAATTTTAGTCATCTTATTTTAATTGTATAATTATATATACATCCTATTTATAAGCACAGGGTACAGTAAAAATAATTATTTACTACATTTTGTACTTACTGGTAAATGCTGCATGTATTCAAGTATTATTCCAACATCTTCATCAGAGCGCAAAGCAGGATCTTTTCAAGACATTCTCTGACAGTATCTCTTACTGTCAAACTCTACATGAAATAAAAATATATAATATTTTAAAATAAAAAAATTTAAATAATAAGTGAAAAAAAAATTTTTTTAATAAAAAAAAATTTAATAACTGCCTGTTACATCTGCCTAATTTTCTTGTAAAAGGAAATTACCTTAATTATAGACTAATAAAGGATCCTATTCAACCTTTTTTCTCCTTCTCATCAATTTTATATAAATAAAAATTATAATAAAAGTATAAACAACTCTCCATTACAGGAAAAAAAAAAAAAAAAAAAAGAGAATACCCATCATTGCATTTATTGAGAGAAATTTTTAAGTGAACATAAAAAATTATATATCATTACTTAAGTAAAGTCCTTATGATTACATATTCTCATAATTATCTTTTGATATTTGAAATGAATATAAATATTTTACAAAACAGAAAATAATGAGGCAAGCCCTATATTTGAAATTCATCCAATGAGATATTTATACATGTACAAAAATTAAGAAGTTTAGAGTCTTCTTTTCACAAAACATTGATGATGATGATTGAGTCAGAATCAAATAGAATTGTGAGCTGATATGACAGCCTTAGTAATTCTCTCATATTTCATGAGTAAAGGTGTTTTTTTTTTTTTTTTTTTTTTCCTTCCAGAATTTATTAGATTTTTAAAGTATTGCTAAAATAGCAGGACATATAAAGATTTAGCCTAGGAAATGTCTTTTGGTCTTTTCTAGGACAATTATTAAACTTTTTGTATATCATAATTCCATCTGTGTTGGTGTTAACACTTTTGTAATAATATGTTCTCAATTACACAATAGCTTTTATTCTGTTATTCTGTCTTTTGTTAACCTACTTTTATTAATTTTGTAGGTTTCAATTTAATGTGTGGCTTCTTTAATCTGCCTTGCCACTGTATTCGCATTTACCAAGGCACCATGATTTGAAAAAAATTTGAGGTAGTTGTGAAATTCTTTTATAATTTTCTAGCATTTTATTGCCATTGTTATCTTGTGATGGCCTTCCATTGCCAGTTTGTCCAGTTTCTAAGGAGAAAGTGGATGTTTTTAGTGGCTTCAAGCAAAAACAAAAATAGCTGAATTGTCTCAATTACAACTTTTGTATCATGGAAATAATGAGGCTTTTAAGTTTTGTCAAAATCAGATACAGATAGGTACATTTTTGGCTTTTGTATTGTTACAAGCTCATATGTAATCAGATGCAATGCTATGTGTGTAAAATTTATCTTGTAACTAGAAAATATCAAAAATAATAAATGATCATACAATTAATAAATAATTTTAAATATAAAA
The DNA here is from genome assembly GCA_021605095.1 of Caerostris extrusa. Classification (NCBI taxonomy): domain Eukaryota; kingdom Metazoa; phylum Arthropoda; class Arachnida; order Araneae; family Araneidae; genus Caerostris; species Caerostris extrusa. The sequence continues at coordinate 54,543 of BPLR01016066.1, read as the reverse complement.
TTTTAACTTCATTTAAATCAGCAGGAAATAACACAGAAAATTACAACAAACGATTTAATTTTAAAGATGTAAAAATTATTTACATTAAGTTTATGCACCAGACAAAGTAATATGATTACAAAATATATAATAATCTGCCCAACAATACCTCCATAGACTCTGTAAGCTCCTCTTCTTCATCTGAATCCACAATACTTTCAACCAGTCCCGATAGATCAACATCTTGTTCATCCAAGGAAACTGACTGTACAGATTGCATAGTATCAGAGCCAGAGTAGGCTGAAGAAGTGTCGCTTCCGTGTGAACTACGATTAGATTTGCTTAAGACGCTCCCTCTCTGCAGCAGAGGGTGAGAAAAATCCATTGAATACTTGAAATAGAAATAAAAAAGATATAAATAAAAGTAAAAATATTAACATAAGATTCTTAACAAAAATAAAATGTAAGCTTTAATATAAAAAGACATGAAAAGACTTTTTCTAGGTCTAGATTGATTAATAACTGCCGTAGCAATAAAAGTCAGTAGGCAGAGGGCCTTGACCCACCATGGAGCTGTTGCGCCAATGAAGAAGATGATTGATTAATAACAATCAAATATCAAACATCGATTTCTTTTTTTATTATTTTGATTTAATATTACAAATTTTTGCCCGAAGAAAAAAAAAATTGGCGTAATTAAAATTATAAAATGTCAAATCACATCCATTATTTTCCTAGCAATATTTGCACATAAATTCTTGAAAAAGCATATTCAAGATTATACTTTTATGCGCAACAAAATATTCATCGAAAAGATGGAGCATTTCTGTAACACAAAAAAAAGGAGTTATTTTTATTCTTATACTTGCAATTTTGTCAAAATCCTATTCATTACTCAATAATTTGTTTAATAAAATCTGAGAACATGAATTCGTTGTTTTTTAATACTGCATATGGAGTTATCAATGTTTCAATAATTTCTAGATAAAAAAAAGCTTTCCCTCTTTGTAGTTGTTTATCAAGCTTTGAATATCTGTTTATGACATTTATGTCACAACATGCATGTCGCGAACAGTAAGAGTATTTTATAGAAATCTTTCGTTAAGTTAAGAAGCTGTCAAAAGATGCCCTTTAATTAGCAAAATTAAAATGTTAAAAGTTGCATTTCTATAGACAAGATGCGACATAAATCTAAAATAGTGGTTCTTAAACTATGTCGATTCTGAGTATCCTTACTGAATCCAGGTTTTCCCGAGGTGTCTGCTTCTAATAAAATCGTGGGAAAAAGTGAAAAAAAAAAAAATATTAAAGTTCAGAATTTAAATTTTAATTGCAAATAGATTTAAAGCGAGTGTCTTTTTATTACTGTAATTTTAAGTGGAAATAAAAATTTTATAATATTTCGTGACGCACAATTGGGAACCACTGATTTGTGACATATTACGTGCATGCTATCTGGGAACCGCAAATAGGAATAGATTTATGCTACAAATATCATTAGATCGCTATAGATTTCGCTGAAATCTATAAATCATTAGTAAACCGTAGAAATCATAAAGTGATAAAAGTTGGCAAATATATTAACGAAATAAAAAAAGTTGAAAGCAGTTTTTGTATCGACAAGATATCAATAAATAAATCTGAATATCCCACGAGTTGGATTTCAGATCGTAGTCTAATTTTAAAACTCACAAGTGTGTTCCGTTGTCCAGTGTGTCCATGTAGAAGGTCATCGGAAAGTAAATCGGGGCTCATAGGCGAACCCTCATCCTGGTCCAGAGACAACATTTTCTCCAGGCTGATGGAAGGGCATGAAGGCCTCATGAAGACACTGTTCTCGGATCGGAAATCCGACTGCAAAAAAAAAAAAAGAGAAAAGAAAGGTTAATTTTATCTCATGAAAAAAAAAAAAAGAGTAAACGAACAATAAAGTGTTTTATTAAATTATATTTGTCCTGAAATAAAAACAGAAAAAAATATACATTAAAGCGAGGAAGAGAACGAATTCGTAACAAGTAAAACCATCTTAAAATTACATTTTCTAGATACAAAAACTGTTCGAAATGTTAAAACGAAAATAAGAAACCATTAGCACCTTTATGGTGAAAAAAAAAAAACAAAGTAAAAAAAAAAATAATAATAACATAAACGCAAGTAAGAGAAAGAACTAGTAACATGTAAAACCATCTTAAAATTTTATTTTCTAAATATAAAAACCGCTTAGAAATGTTGAAAATAAAATAAAAAACCAATGATACCTTTATGGTTTTAAAACGATCTTTTTTCATATAATATTTGTAAGATTTTTTTAAATCCCCCCAATATATATAACTATACATATTATAATGTATAAAAAAGGCAAACTCACAAAAATGCTTATACACACATTAACACCATGGTTTTATGAATACTCAATTTTTTTTTCCCTGGTAAATAAAGGACATTACATATTAAACATATAACAAGATTTGCTGACTGATCACAACGTGAAAGTATTATGGATAATTTTGAGCATAAAGAGAATTTATAGGAATCTTTCGTTTACAATTATTGATGGCGCGAAAACCCAGAGTGAGTCAAGCCCTTCCCAATTACATATTATCAGGCATTTCTATCCTGTTCAAACCTTAAAAAAAAAAAAAAAAAAAAAAAAAAAAAAAAATTAAGAGTTAAACAATCCTCTTCAACAGCATCTACCCGATGAAGTCTATGCATATTCCCCTTCTTCTGGCCGTAGATTTGTTTAGATTCGTCTTAAAGTGCAGATGTCCTTCATACGAATTTAATGCATAATCCAAATCAGGCGGTTCAATAATAAAAAGTAAAAACTGAAATCCTTTACCGAATTCCAATTTATCATGTATGAACATACAACGAATACACAATGTTCCATAATCCAAGAAATTTATGAAGTAATGGGTCAGAATACAACAAGAACGGGAGCTCGGACTTTAGGGTTTCGCTTGTTTATTTGGCGATTTTTTTACCATGCTCTTTTCGCCAACAAATAGCTGCTGCAGTTACAAAATACTGCAGTTTTGACGTTTCCATTTGGCGCGGATAAGAGCCTTGGCGAAATCGGAACCCTAAAGTGCAGAATCTCTACAAGGACTATCAAATTCAATAGCGTTCAGTAATATAACAAAATTTGATAGCTCTAGAATATCAAGAAGAAGTAATTGTTCAAATACTGCTGGAAGCACTACACAATTCAGACAGAGAAGTCTGTTAAGTGATGGTTATATTAACTTTTATAAACGTATATTAATCCTTAGAGACAATTTTGAGGATGTTGAACCAATAATCTGATTATATTTTGAGCGTCAGACAATTCAAAATGAACTACAGAGCACGTGACGTGGTGTGAATCAATCGTTAGATTTAGCAACACATATTTCATGCCAGTTTTGAAACACATGAAAATCGGCATTTGTTATAAATAGAAGTTTTCGAAATGAAAATTTCTCATGTTGCATAAGGAGACTGATCTGCTTTAAATAACAACTTATACTCTTATTTTTTTAATATATAGCTTCCTTTTTTTTTTTGGAGACGGCATGGACCTCTAATCAGGATAGCATCATGTTCACACATGATAATCAATAAACTAAATAAATAATATTAATGTTTAAAATTTAGCATTTATTAAAATTTTGTTATTCAGATAAAAAATTTTTTTAATCTGAATCATTCGATATGCCCATTAAATAAAATGGGCAATTAATTATAAAAACGGATGCAAATTACAAATAAAATTTGATGTTTTTGCTGAACATTAAAATTTTAAGACAGAAGTAGAACTGTCATCAACCAATAAGATCATTTATTAAAAAAAATAAGCCAACTCTCCACTAGTTTCAGAACATGCAAATATAGATCACAATAAGTGAGAACTACATAGATATTTGGAAAACACACAAAAAAGGTTGCTCGAATGCCATAAAACACATATGGAAGCATAAACATATATGTCAGATATACTGTACGATAAAAAGAAAAATGTTCATCAGCTAATGTCATCAAATGTTCATCAGCTAATGTCATCAAATGTTCATCATCCAATGACATCAAATGTTCATCAACCGATTAGTATTTTTTTTAAATTCAAACAATAACAAATATTGTATACATAAGTAACTAACATTTTACATTCTTAATCAATTTAAGTGAAAAGTAAACAAATTTTCAACATAATTGCCCAAAAAAGGCATAACATCTTTATTTTTTTTTTCAAAGAAAAGTTTTAACTTACTTCATACTAAGTTCTGTTTCCTCATATCTTAAGAATACGAATAAAAATCTCAGATACATAGTTATGAATAGGCAAATAAATCTGTTTTAGAGTAAGAAATGTGAATCACAGTTGATGTCAAGGCAGAAAAGAAATGAATTAATTGTGCAATCACGCATCGCAATTTTTTTAGTGTATGTGAGGAAGTCATTAGAAGCGCGTAAAACCAATCAATGAAAGGGGAAAGAGAAGGAAGTGACTAAAAAAGACGTCATTTGGAGATTAAATTTGGAACAGTGAAACAAGAATGAGAGGGAAAATACCGAAAATCACATTCTGTCCCTTATTATTTTAAACAGGAACAATTAAAAATGTAATAAATTAACATTTTAAATACAATATGGTTGAGTTCAAAATGAAAATAATTATAAGTAGCTAAACTACCTTTTTTATAATTTTTGATGGTTATAGTATCTGTGTAGAGTGCACAGCATCTGCGCATCTTGCATCTGTGTATAGTGCAACAGAGATTCCTCCCCCTTAAATATTGGTAGGGCTGGTGATCCACTAATGTATGTTACGAATTGCTCACCGACGGATGATGAGAGAGGACAGAACTTTTAAGGGTAACTGCCTATCAAGCATTTGCGTGTTATATCGGAAAATATCCGGAAAACTATCGCCATGCAGCATGATTATCAATGCGAGACACTTCATACACATTATCGCGATCATGTCTCCTCTTTTCTGAACGTAGAGATAGCAAGGGCGTAGCCAGCGCATTCAAGGGGCCCTCCTCTTACAGGCTAGTTGCGTATGTTACAACTGCGCCACAAGTAGGGCGATATAACAGGAAATTTATTTGAAATTTTAATTTCAAATCTAGTATCTTAAAATGTTTTTTTGCGGCTATACTTACACAGTACATAGATTAGTAAAAATAAAAAAAAAAAATTATTACACTAGATTGATAGTTCAATTTTTGTCTCAAGGAATACTTGAACTAATATCAACTGAAAGAAAGGTTTGCAATTACATCATAGCAATTCTAATAAAATGTTGGAGCAATATTACGCTAGAATAACATTCGATTAAGGTGATAATCTTATGTTACAATATTCACAAAGCTTGTTATTATGCATAGCTAAATATACTATAGATAACACAACATTTGTGCAAAAAAAATCTCTCAAAAGAAAAGCCATTATGAAAACGCGATTTTTCAGAAACATTTTACATTTCAGCACAATGAAAAAGTTTAACAATTAAATGACTACCTACCAACCCAGCCTTGACTACTGAAGCGAGATTTCAATAAAAGCAATCAAATTAAGCCAGTGGGGTTCTCATCTGTCTCAACATGCGTGTAATATCTAAGTGAACAGAACCTTGACTGGTACATGTTTGTATAGAACAATGGTTCCTACCTTTTCCAAGTTATATGGTGAATATGAATGTAATATTTAACCAGTTTTGAAACAATATATTAATAAAACTGATAATTTAAAACTTTTCAATTTAAATAAGTCCAAAAGAAATTTAATGAAGTTTACTACAACATTTTAAAGAGAAATTTAAGATAATTACTGAGTGTTGCACTTAAAGATTTGGTTTGGTTTGTCATTCTACGATCATTTTGTGCACACATTGGGCTAATTAGACAGGGGCCTATATTTTAGCGTGGATACTGAACCACTAACAAACATCAATGCCCTTGCCAGGATTCGAACCTGAAGCCTATGGCACCAACGACAGAGTGGTAGCTAATTGGCCATCAGGCCGCCTTGCACTTTATTAATTTATAAGTCATTAAGTTAAAATAATTTAGGAAGCACTTCAAAAGTATTGATATTTTTTTTTCAATACTTTTGAATAAACATCTAAATATATATTATCATTCAAATATCGAAAAAAATTTCTTTATTTTAAATAAAATGTGTTTAATTTTTAAGATGAAATATTATATATTTACTTAATCAATTATAATTTTTTAATATTTTCGTTTTTAAAAAGGTTTTAGCAGGAAGCAGATGAGACAGCTTTTATATTGTGAGCTAAATTGAAGGCGTGTCTATAATATCTCAAAATGTGATATTTAAAAAAATGCACAAAAAAAAAAAAAAAAAAAAAAAAAACAAGAATATATGTGAAACCTAAAATTAAAAAAAAGAAGAAGAAAAAATGTTTTAATTTTTTAAAACTTGGCCATTATTTATTAGTTTTTATTTTTGTAGCACATTCTCAATATCAGGAGAAAATCACCAGAAAAGAAAAAAATCTATATGTTTCTATTCTAAATATATCTTTGGAAGACCTTCTTTAAGCTGTTTTTAAAACTAATCATTATTGAAAATAATGTTTGAAAAAAAAAAAAATGTCGGTTTTCATGACTAGCTATACGTAATTTCCTTTTGAGGATATAGTACAAGAAAGAAGAAAAAGAACTTACTTCCCACTTTCACGATTAGCATCCGCTTAGTAACGAAATCTATAAATAAATGTGCAAATTGCAACTGTACTGATACGGTTACGAACGCCCTGATAAATAGGAAGGAATATATAAACTAAATCAGACATAGTCGATCATCGCCTTGGTTGCTTTTAAATCCTATATTTTTTTAATACACTTCAATTTCCTTCTAAGTTTTCAGAACAATATAAATTTTTCTGAAAAATCTCAGTAAACGTCAACTTTTAAAATTTAGACACTTAGAATACATTACATACGAGGTAAAAATTTGTCTCCACATTTTCCATATACTTGAATATGTACAATTTAATTTTTTTTTTTTTTTTTAAATTAACAGTAAAGTCGTTAAAAAAAAATTTTTAATGCCATCTAAAGCACTGATGATTGTGAAAGAGACTTTTGTTATTTACATTTTTTTTTTAAGATAATAAAAAGTTTTAAGTCCATGGGATTGTTAAAATTTTAACAATTTCATTCAATGTAATGATAGAATTTTTACAGCTTTCGAAAATTGCTCCCTATTACTATAAATTAAAAAAATGCCATAAATAAATAAATCAACAGAAGAAATTTGATTTAAAAATTAAATTAATTACATTAAAAAAAATATCAAGGATTTTCAATACTGGCAATCTAAAATTTGTGAATAAACCTTCTAAGGAGAGCAATTTTAAGTATTCCAATAATTAACTTTATTTTTATAAAAGAATTAATGAATAGTCATTCAATATTTATTTAATGACTTAATGAATATTGAATGACTTACGAATATTTTAAGACTATTTGAATGACTTAAGAATTTTTAGTTTATTAACAATTACTTCCTTAAAAATAAAATTATTTAAATAATTAAATTCCACTTTATTAAAAAAGTACAATTATAAAGTGCAGAAAATTTTTTTCTTAATTATAAATTTAAATATAACCAAAATCATTACTTTCTAGAAATATATATATATATATATTTTGTTTTTTATTGATATAAATTATGCACGATATATTTTAATCATTTGTAAACATTTGCTATTAAAAGGAAAATTTTAAAGTATTTATAAAAAAATGTACAAAAGGTGAATAAAATGCAGTTTTTCATTTAGTTGCTCATATCATTAAAATCATCAACCATATAGCCTAATAACAAAATGCAAAAAATAGAAGAAAAAAAAACCGCAAAGGAAAATTTAACTATAATAAGTAATATATAACAAAATTAAAAAAAAAAAAAAAAAACATAACTTAAGTAAGAAAATTCATGTTTGGCTTAAATACCCAGAAGAATTCAATGACAACATTACTGGTCGCATAAATAATCTTCACCCTTTGTTATTTAGACTTAGATAGGTATTTAACTTTCAATACAGCAGAGAAATTCTTATGCATTCACCGTGACGGGCGCTTTATTACTTTGAAATCATTATATGCAGGGAAGCAATGGTACTTACATTACGACTTTAATAACAATCGTTTAACAAGGCGATTTAACCTTCGCCAATCAATTGTAATGAAACCGCGAAACCAATAGGACGTAGATTTAAATGAATTGAAAATGTTGGCCCTCATATCTGGAAAAGCCACATTTGCGATTACAACAGACTGTTTGTTTAATTCAAACGAAATTTATGAATGGGAACGTAAGAGAAAATATTTCTAAATTCACAACATATATATCAGATTATTAACGTAATTCCAGTGGAAAAACCGCAAAGGTTTCGTTTGGAATTCGTTGACTCAAAGAAAAGTGAGGATTTTGTTTACGTCCTTCAATAGATGAAAGCAATACACCTTACTTAAGTGAGCTACGTTTTATCGTTTTGGTGCATGTTATTAAACAAACAGAGGTCACAAAATTTCAAAACTGTAATGATCTGATTATACAATTTGCTTTAGGGAAATGAAAATTGATAATTTGCACAATCGCCTTAACTAACGAACTTAAGAATAAAGCGCATATGAACATGAATTTTTTCAAGAAATTTGACTTGACTTTAAAATTTATGCTCGTGTTAGCTGTTTTATCTCAATTTATCCAATTGCTCTGAAGAAGATAATACAATAAAAAAAATCTTTAGAAAATCAGTAGGATTTGACTCATTCTAAAAGTATTAAAGAAGAAACACCAAAATGTGATATTATGCAGAACTTAAGTCACTAAGTAGTGGCTGATAGCCAATTGGCTAACGCTCTGGCCATTGGTACCACAGGCTTTTGGTTCCCATCCTGGCTGTGGCATGGATGTTTGTGAGTGGTTCGGAATCCACGTTAATCTGTAGGTCCAGGTCTAATGAGCCTAAAGGGTGCACAAAATGACAGTAGAGCGGCAAACCAATCAATACAAAAAGGTTAACACACGCACAGAAAAAAACTATGTAATTTTTTGCAGGAAATTAATTATTGAGAAATTTGACATTGTAAGTATTCTTAAACATTTTTTTTTTTTTAATATTGCCTTTAAAAATTTTTAAATAACTACATCAACTTTGAAAAAAAAAAATAATAAAATTACGTGTGAAATAGAAAAATTCAAAATTATTATATGTATAACCAATTATGCTTTTAAGTTATAAAGATGTGAGAGAAAAACTTATAAATTTAATGAAGTACCATTTTCTTCACATTTCTCAATAATTTATACTAGTTTCACATAACGGACTTTCAAATGTAAAAATAGAGGGAAAATATTTAAAATAAAAGATAGGTAGCATAGAAGTAAGTACAGACAGTTCTATTAAATTTATAAACTGAAAATAACGAAGGATTGAAAGATTCATTTAAAAAATAAAAAAATAAAAAATAAATTTTTGTTAATAAACAAACAAAAACTATAAAATGAAAACCAAATAAAAAATATAAAATGAAAATCAAATATTTTCTGTGTGTTAGTAAATTGTTGACTTCTTTCTCCAATCAGAAAAATATTTTGCAGCCATCAAACTTGCATAAAACTTAACAAGATTTAAAAATGCCAACAAGAATAAGACTAAAACTGAACAAGAATAAAATCGAAATCTCTTGTCTGAAAATTGATGACGATTAAAAATGAGAATTTGAAATCTGTGACGATTTGCTATCATAACACATTATAAAAACCTCATAAAAATTGTAAGATGAATTTTAAAAATTTTTTTTTATACAAAACCATTTAAAAATATATGCAAAAAATACTCAAAAAATTATTTTACTGTCGTGAATCGAATAAATTAATTGAATTACAAATTCATTGGTGAAGAAAAAATTTTATCTTAAACGGGCAATTAAATTTGTATCAATGTTGATAAAGTGAAATAACAACTATAGATTTTGAATAGATAGAGCAAGTATTACTTCTCACCAAATAAGTCAAATATCTCTATTTAGTAGTGATAAAGTCGATGCATGAAGGTTCGTGAAACTGTACTCACAAATCTGTAGATAAAACTAAAAATAAATAAAATGCAAAAAATACATAAAAGTGAAGGGAAAAAAAAAAAATAACTGACATCAGTGAAAACGAAAGCAGAACTGCCAAGAAAACTAGAGCACAATTTGACAAATCTGCATCTCTCACGACCAACATTAGCATCACAATAAACACGAGAGAGAGAGAGAGAGAGACTTCCCAAAAGGCGCGAAATGTACGCAGTTTTCATTTCCATTTGAACAAGAGGTATTATGAGTCCAATCCTCTTTTCAAGGCCGTGAGCTACATACTAATGGGGTTTGTGGATCTTACTTTCGGGAGCTGCTGTCTCAGTTTCCCGAAAAAGTATTAACGCGTGATTTAAAGTTTCCTGTTCTAAATTGTAGACAGTAGTTAGGCTCGGCCTACAAACAAAACGCTTCAACAAATAATACCCCATCCCGCGCTAAGGTAGGCGAACGAAAACTCATTTCCATATTCTTTTTAGTGTGAAAAAGAACTTCATGGTGAGTGTTCTGGGCGCGCGTGCAGCTGTCGCCTAAAACAATAACACGAATTTTGTGAAATACGAATCTCGGTTCGGTGTTGTTTATGGTGAAACGCTGAGGCGAACGTTCGTTGGTAATTACATTTACAACGAAGAGAATAGAAGGAATACAAAATACTGAGGTTTGATGTCTTCGTTTTGAATATAGCATTGAAGGAACACACTGAACCTCGAAAAATCCTGTTTGTTTTTTGTTTTTCTAGGTATTACTGACAGTTTTGATAGTTACATTTTCCTAATTTGTACAATAACCACTTCATAGATCTTCAACTTTAATAAACTATGTCGATATATTCAAATTGGAATATATCAAGTTAATTATAAATTTTACAGATTTATTCATACGTTTTATAAAACTTTATATTTAATAATAAAAAAATGCATTAGCAATTAAATGAGGTGCCCTTTAAAATATTAGTTCATTTTTCGAATGTTCCATAAAATGGTATTTTTAAAGACGAAAAAAATCTTAAATGCTGTGACTCAAAGTAAAACTGTTTGCAGTCTTTGAATTTTTTTATGTTATTTTATTTCAATTTTTAAATTTTTTATGAATATATTTTTTTCACGAAGCTTTTCAGCTAATAATATTGAACTAATTTGAAATTAATAAACGTAAAAAGCCTGTTTTAAAACATCGATATTTATTTTAACTAAAGCAATAAATTCAAATATTAATCATGTAAATAAGAAAAATATTTTGAGAAAGTATTATGCAATTGATATCTTATGTTAAACAATATTGCTCATTCAGTTTGTGTGTGTTTTAATGTATTCTAAAGAAACTATTCAAAGCTAGAAAAAAAAAAATTCATCAAATTTAAAAAAAAAAAAAAAATAAAATCTATCAGTTTACAAGAAGAGAAAACTATACTTTGTTTTTTGCTTTAAAACATTTTTTGTTTTTAAGTTTTAAAAAAAAACAAAAAGGTTTTCTTTTTATGCTTTTCTGTTTTCAATACATGTTCATGTAATCATATCAAATGAGCTATGTTTATTTGAATAATCAAACACAGTTTTTGTATAATAACTAGTCATTATTAGAATGACTAGTTATTATATGTTTCATTATTTTTTCGAATATACTAATTTTTCGCCTACCCTTTTCGTGTCAATGAGAACAATTTTATTCGCCATCTGTATATTTCTCGCATATAAGTAACGAAGCTAAAACAAAAAATATGCACTATGGCCACACGAAAACAATATGCGTATATCATAATAACCTCACAATTTCTCATTCTTATGCATCGTGTGTTATATCGCGGAGAGCAAAAAGTGCGAGATACCGCAAATGAACTAGCGTTCCAGATACCAAGAAGCGCGATTGTAATCATTAAACAAAAGCATATCAATCACGGACTTCTTTTAAATAAAAGCCAGTGTCCGCTATCAGCTGCTCATGCTCTGAATGATACAAACCATACGCCACCAAAAAGAAAGGAAAGAATTCTGCGCATTCCGGCAATTACATAAATATGGTAAGATACCGGAAACAGCACTTTTATAAAATAATAACAGTACCGCAAACAGAAGATGGTATGAGAGGTGAAAGAACTGGAAAGAAAGAAAAAAATTCGGGAAGGACCACAAATTCCTATCCATGTAATGGCGTTGTTTTCTTTTAGAGGAAATCCAATAATTCCGTGGCTCCCATTCCAAGCACGTAATGTCACGGCCTTCTTTTCGTCAGATGAACACGAAGATTTGCAATGGAACAAAAGACGAAAAGCCTTCAGATTTATTTATTTTCCACTTTCGTGAAAGATGGTCTCTTTTCCACCCCATTTCACCAAAGAAATGTTAGTTTGCTACTCAAGCGTCGGCAAATTCGTATTCTTTCGCTAAAACACAGACAGACCGGTTGTTTCCATTTGATACCAGCCTACTGTTATCCTTCGCTGGCCTGAAATTGATTTAAGCAATGTTATTTCATCGGACCAATAAGTACTTTTGAGGTTTCTTTCCAAAAATAGATGCGATTTAGCCATGATGTCAGGTATAAAATTCAAATTAGTATACTTTTCAAAAGTATTAGGCCCTATCTTTGTGTTTATATGATACAGAAAAGAAAAATTAAGATTATGGATTTAAAAAAAAAAAAAAAGATTCAATCTATTTTCAACCATTTAAAAATATTTACATTTATTCAAACAGATAAAAAATTATTATGAAACTGATTCAAAAAATCACTTTTAAGCTGAATTTATTTTAATTTTTTGGATCTTACAAGGTTACTATAAGAATTTCAGAGATATTTTTTTTTTCTCCGAGAAAGCCAACCTACTTATGCAATATAACTTTTACGAAAATAAAAGGTAAAAATATGATTCAAATCGACACATTTGCGTTTGAAAGTTATTTCCGAATAAATGCCTTAAATAATAATAATAATAAATAATAAATGCAGGTTGTACTTTTATGTAATAATGGAAAAAAAAAAGGGTAACTTTTTAAAAACCAGTATTTCATTGGGTTTTTTTAATATAAATATTTTTATAAATTTAACAATAATTGACTTTTTTTTATGTAAAAAAAAAATCAGCAAAATACTGTCACTAATTTCTTGGGCATGCTTCGAGGAAAAAAATTCAAAACATATAAAACAAAATTAACTGATCATATTTGCTTTTAAAATAATACCAAAATATTCTTAAGCAGAAGCAATTTTAGCCCTTTTTTAAGCGCAAACATTGTACTCCCAAAATAATAATATCGAAACTTAATTTACTCACACAGAAAATTATTTTACTTCGCACACTTAAAAGATTGCTTTCCCGAGTTTTAAATTAGTAGAAAGATTAAAAGACAACATTTACTGATTCGATTTCTTTTCTGTTCCAAGAATACTGGATTTTTAATATATTTGAATTTTTTTTTTTCAATTGTGTAAACAAATTTTAACATTGTTCTTCCTTTTTTTAAGATAAACCTCAGTGTACTGATATGCAGCACATCTTTTGTCATTCTTTTTTTCTTAGATGCAATATCCAAAAATATCATTCTGTAATAAGTTAATAAAAATATTTTATATCCAGATGTTAGTTAGTACGATAAATATATCTTTGATGCATACTAATGCAATCATATCTTAATTTATCTTTCTATGCAGGTATTTTTTCCCCTACTTGCCGGTTTAAATATATAGTATTTTTTTCTTTATTAATAATGCAGCAGAATTTTGGATATGGGTATTTTACTTTTAGGCCCACATTTCACTGAGCGTTACCTAATTTCGAAATGTAGAACAACCTACATATAATATCAGATCTACATGTGACCATTAAATAGCCTTCTTGGAAGCGGCAACAAAAAATATTTCGCTAAAAATAATTCCAACATTATATTTCTTTTTGTAAAATGACCTCTCACGTTTTTATTTCACTTAAAAACACTTTAATTACCTCTCTTTATCTTAAATTCCATTATAATTCATACGATGCAATATATACATATATATTTTCCACATCAGCATATTGCGCTGGCATGTAACTTAAGGGAGTTGAAAATCACATCATGCTCCAAGTGATGCTTTCTGCGTTACAAACTTACTTGCATACAAACAACACAGCATGCAAATTTAGATTCTCAGATAGTCATGGATGATAATCTCGTTTCACAAAAGCGACGAATGGATGGTTTCGAGATATCATTCATGTTAAGATCACGTTTGACACAACACTAGAGGCACTTTACAATGAGAAGAAGATTCATATGTATCCAAGTGACAGTTCCCGAAATAGATATTCCCAAGTATATAATTAAAAAAAAAAAAAAAAAAAAAAAAAAAAAAAAAATAGGAATTTTATAATTCACGGAATTTATTTTGAGGATACAGTATGCCATGGGAAATTTAACACAAAAAAGTTCCGAAGCTTAATATTTTTCATTCAGATGCAATTAATGTTTTGGTATAAAAATTTCAATAATAAATACGAATTAAGTTAAAATCTGAGATATTCCCATAAGGGAAATTATGAAATTCCCGTAGGAGATTCGATTTTCTTTTAAGATTACATGGATAGTTGATCAAAAAAAGAAAAGTGATAAACAATTCAGACCAGAAAAAACATATTCAAAATTAAAATTTTAATACGTGAAGAACTATTAATTGAAGAACTGTTAAAAAAAAACCCATCAAATTAAACATTAATTTTTTTAAATTTATACGTAAAATAAATTTTAATCGAAACGGCGAAATAAATCACATTATTTCTAAATTAAGCATCTTGTGATATGTGAAATTACGGCATTTTAAGATATTTCTTTTTTTAATTAATTCATTTTATATAAATGTGTATTTTAAATGTAGAATGTATAAAATTATGCGCTACGCCTTATGTCTTATAATTAGATTCAATGTTTAATAATGTTATAGTTTAATTTAAGTTAATATTATAAGGATTTTATTAACATACAATTATAATAATTATGCAACTACTTACAAAACGTTACTAGCTGCTTTGATTAGCGGAAAATAGTATTAATGCAACAACCATACTAGAGTTATTACTTTCTTTCAAATTAAGATAACTTTTTTAAATAGAAATCTATTCGTTGAGAAGAACAGTAAATAGGTAAAATTAATTTTTATTAAAAAGGAAAATGAAAATAAACAAAATGCCGGATTACTTTATATCGCATGTTTCAAAGAAAGAAGTAAAACTATTATTTATTAAGAAACTTTTAACAACGTTGAAATGATTTCTAAGATAACGAACAATGAAAATATTATTCGATCTTGCAAATAATTGTTAATTATAAATATTTTTAAAGGAATATTCATTAAATCAATTAAATTAAATCATATTAAATCAAGTTTAATTCATTTCAACAAAAAACTTATCAATATTTATCATAATCGCATTATCATATCATTGCATTAATCTCAGATATTTGTACTTTTCAAAGTAATCCAAAAATAGAAAAAAACAACTCCATTTCATTAAAAAAAATACAGAATATTTAAAATATATACTCAGATTTTAAAAAAAAAAAAACTACCTATTTCATACTGAATATAAATTTTGTTTTCTTATATTTCATAAATAGAGTGTCAGGAAATAATTATACATGTAAATTTTTAATAAGGTTTTAAAATCTAATTTTGTTCTAAATAAGTTCAACTAATCCAGTTATTTTTTACAGACTAGAAACCCGTACTTCACAAAATATTACTTTAAGAAATTGGTCCCACTGGCAGATTAAAAACTCTCAACAGAGAATTAAACCAGATTATGTAAAATCAGATTAAAATTTAAGTCACTCCAAATACCAATATATTTCCCAGGAATCTCTCATGCATCTGAATTGGATTTAAATTTGAAAAAAAAACCAATAATTTGAATTTATATTTAAAAAACATCAAGCAGAACATAAACTGAGTAGCCACTAGGAAATGACATGGATGTGAATTACTCATCAGTCGTTGGACCAATCTCGCACTCATTTCCTGCCTAATCGCATGGTCGACTTTAGCTGTCTGTGACGTAATATTTTTTAAAAAATTATTTTTGGACTATTAATAATCCCAAACGGGGCCTGATGGCCGATGGCTAGCGCACTGGCGCTCAGTGCCACGGGTTTAGGGTTCGAGTGCCGGCAGTACCGATGTTTGCAGTGGTTCTGAATCCACTTTAAACAGCAGGTCCCGGCCTATTATGATCGTACAGCGTTATGGGGATAGTGTTACTCACATCCGTAGCACATCTTCAAGCTACACGTACCCCTTGGGTAAGGCTAAATGAGTAACAGCCGTGCAGCCCTTGCTTGTGGCATAAAGATTAACTATCTCTGTATTGCATTAGAACAACAACTTCTTTTGAAAGAAATTAAAGTGAAAAATTAAGTAAAATACGAATTTTGTATCAGAAAAAATGATTAACTGAGTAATCATAAATATATAATATCTAAAAATTGACCTGAAAAAAATATCTAAAAATTAGTATTAAAATTATAGTAATATTTAAATATCTAAAAATTAGTGTCAACAAATTAACATATATATGCCAAATGACATTGGAGTTTGTTTGCCATAATAACAAATATCAATCGCATAATAAGAAAATGAGAACATTAATACATTCTAACTAATTCCCTGGCACTACAACCTATGGTGGGCCAGGGCCGTCCGCCTACTGGCAGATTTCCAGCCAAATAAAAAAAAAAATGCATATATAATTATTTTTAAAAATTTATTAATTTAGTTTCCGTTATGTAAAAGCACATATGTGTATTTTTATGAACAGCAAGAATTAACATTGATTACAATAAAAACAACAACAAAAAATTGTGTGTTTATCCGAGGAAACACACACAACACAGTTTAACAATTATTCTTCCTGAAAAATATTATATCCAATAAGGTGAAAAAACTGATCCGCTCGACTATTTAAAAATAATGCCCTTAGTTAATAATTAATTATAATTGTTTAATTAACACTGTCCAAAAATTTATAGAAAACAAATGATTAAAAATGAAATTCTTTTTTTGAAACAATAGCAGATTAATAACTCAAGGTAGGATTAGTAATTTCTTACGCCAAGTGATAAAATCAAAACTTAAATTAACATTTATTTTCCAAATTTTTAAATCAATAGAAAGGCTACCAATTCCTATTGATTAATATTGTGCATCGTTGTTTTAAGTAAAACATTATTAAATGAGGAGAGGGAAAAAAAAATGATTGAGCTGCAATGGTTTTCACTTGATTAAAGCTGATTAATTTACGAAAACAGATTACATTCCAAACCTCTCAATCAATTCCCATGAAACCAATTAAGCATCACTAGCCAGTAATTATAACATATTGCTGGAAAAGAAAGCATAACAAAGCATTGCACAACACTTGCTATGCGTGCACGGTCAATGATCGATGTTTAACGCCAATCCCCTTCCAAATCTTTAACGCGATTACAATCCTAAACAAACAAAATGGAAATGTGCAACGTCCAGCGCTCTTTTGCGCACCGAGTCGAAGCATTAAAGAACCTGTGCCGATAGAGACAAGATGCAAAGCAATATACGTGGACCATATGGACCATGGCAAAGGAAGGCACGAATCTTCCACACATCCGGTCATGGTAGACTGCTTCCAGGTTACGTATGGTTGGTTATCTCCCGGACGCCTGATGAAGGCGGCAGTAAGGCACACAAGTTTCCCATGGAGGAATTAATAACATGGGGAATAAAGGGTTGGTGGTAAATGGTGTCGTGAATGCAATCTAGGTCTTTCGATATAAACGTGATTCCAGCTGTATATAATTTGTAAAAACATTGTAGCTATATATCTTCTATAGCTATATCTTCTACACCAATGGTTCTCAAACTTTTTAGCATTTCTCACTTTTTTTTAAAACTCGCAGACTTTTTAAAATTTAAATTAACTGCAATTAGCATATGAGCTGCTGTCTAGCATAAAACATTTTTGACAAATAATTATTTATTCTGAGAATTCTTCACATATTACAAACGGATGGATGCATCTACTTAGCATAAACCAGTTCTATGAACTACCTTGGCATTGTTTTGGCCACAGCAAAAATAATTAGCTATTTAAAAACTAATTAATTAAAATAATAAAATATTCAAAATATTACCAGCATCATTAAAAAAAAAAAAAAATCTCGCCAAGAACGAAAAACAACGGAATTTGGCAACAATAGCAAATAGCCCAAAATTTTAAGTTACTTATATCTTAGCAGTCCCCTAGAGAGCCACAGTTCCATAGAATTTTTTAGCCACATTTGAAGTAAAATATTGGAATAAAATTCCCTTATCAAATATAAGTCTACTAATTTGGCAAGAAAAAAATTTTTTTAATATACAATCCAGGATCATGGCAAAAATATATAAATAAATACTGTAGTAAAATAAATGATTGATTTCTTTCGGAGAACAGTTTTTTTCGAACACAGAAAAGCCAAGAAATTCCAATTTCTGAAATAAAAAATAACAGAAAATTGGCTAAAATGTAGTTTGGTATTTAAATAAAATAAACTTTTCCTTAACTACATCATTTTGTATAGTTCTTACAAACTTGGAATTTCTAAAAATATATAATAAGTACATACAAATTTGGATGCCTTAAGGTAATTTATAATTTCATGTTTCGCTGCATCCAAGCGCATTTTTGTCAAGGCAATTCGGAGGAATTTTTGAATTCCATTTCTTCACTATTTCAACTATGTTATCTATGCAGACATACAACAAATTCTGTGTTTTAATTTCATTTAGAGATATTATAGTAAATAATACTGCAATAAATTGTAATATTTTTTTTATGACAGAATAATTTTAATTTAAATAGAAACACTAAACATCCACAGATGTGGCTATGACACTACAAAATACATATTACTACACAATTTAAAAAAAAAAACAAAAAAACATAGTCTTAAAAATTGGCATTATAATAATGTCGACAATAAAGGATATGGTATTTTAAATGAGACCTACCGCCCAAGTAAAGTATTAAGAAAAAATGAAAATAAGCGCATAATTTTATGTGATTCGGAAAATCTAAAAATTTTTTTATACATGTCTTACATAAAGACAAATAAAACCTTAGTCATTTATTTACACAAGAAAATGAATTATGACTAAGAGTAGAGATATAACATCTGAAGCAATTTATGACAAATTTCAACAGGAAATAAATAAGTACTAAACAGAAATGTGCAACAAGTGCAGAAAGGTTAACTGAGCAATTTTATATGCTTTAATAGGTGAGTTTCGAAGCTTGTAAATAATGTTATAGAGATCAGAATTCCTCATACGCTTTGTATATTGCTTAGTACGAATTACAGAATCGTATTTTGAAATCAGCTTTGTTAAATACGATATATTTGTTTTGTCATCTTAAGTCTTTTTTTTCCATATATTAAGAAAGGCATTTTCTCCAGTTTTTATTTAACACAATTATAAAGGAAAATTTATATTACGTATTAATTAAAATGCAACTATACCTTGATTACGTGGAGAAAAACAACTCAATAATAATTAAAACAAAATTACTTTTAAATAATAAACTCAGAATAATTATTTGATCAAAATGTAACGAAGTTTTTAGCAATAAAATTACATAAAAATATTTTTGCCCTTTTATTTTACCAATAATTAATTTCACTAAATACATTAATAATAATTAATCAATTAACATGCATGGAAGTTCATTTTTTCTTTATAAATTAAAATTATTCTAACATAAAAAGCATTGAAATTTAATACACAATACTAATTAATTAATAATACACTAATAATAATACACATAAATTCCATCATCTTTCTTGGAAGTAAAGAAATTTCAAATTTAGGGTTAATTCCTAAAATTGCAACTTTTGAAGACCAGAGACAGTAAAGTAGCCTTGAACAGTCGAAAACTCCTCTACGCTTGCAAAAGCGCTAATCCCCGTTTTGGCCAGGGTCACCATTTGTATTTAAAGGAACGAAATGGTCCTTCTTAATCAGCAAAGCCCTAAGCAAGGGGTAAGCAGACTCCATACAAAAATGCAACCAAGCGCAGAATTCGGGGGAGAGAACAAGTGCAACGGCCTTCTTCCTACGTGCTATTAGGGAAGATCAGTCGCTCTGGTTGTTTACTGAGCTAAGACGGTTGCTTTTGCCATAACACTTCTCTGCTCTGTATGAATTGCCTGAAAGATATTTGATCCCAAGTGATGCAAGAAATAGCTTTTATGCCAGATAATAACACCAATAACTATACAAGCCAGTCCTGCACACACTTTCGGAGTAGTGTTACATTCCCCACTCAGATAAAAGTACTATCACAAGAACAAAAAAATTCAACATTTTTTTCTCAATAAATGTCTTAGCAGTTTTTTTAAGCAGTTAATTGGACAATTTATGATAATTAAACAGTAACCGTATACCAACAATTTATCAAACCACTGACAGAATTAAGTAATTTTTAAAAATCATGGATACATATATTTTTTTTTTTTTTTTAATGCAAAGGAAGGCTACGACAACTTCTCAATAATTTTATTTTATACATATATTGCTCTAACATTCTGAGTAAATTTTATCAAAATAAATATATATATATATATATATATATATATATATACAGCATGAGCATTAAATGAGGAACACGTGCAAGTCATGAAGTTCCAGAGCAACCAAAGTGATAACGGGCGAACTAGAAAATCATCATTTCGTAACTCACTGACTAGTAATAACAAGTTAAGGAGTTTAGCACATTGATATTATGTATTTAATCAAAAAAAAATCATATTAAATTTAACATAAATGTCTCAGTAGGCAATCCGAGCTATGCTTTGGTCTATTTGAATACATTTCGAAATAAGCCAGCTTTGCAAGAAAGCTTCATGTTCTGCATTTAATCACTGCCTATATAAATCAAGTAAGCGTCTTAAGTATATTGATTTTAGAGAAGCAGAAGCAAACATTTTAGTAATCAGTATTCATGAAATTTTTGGATTGCGGAGCCTCAAAAGTTTGAATATAATCGCACTTGTAACACTATCATATAGTAGCGTTCGTTTGGTGTTATAATTATTACAGCAATGTACTGATGAGTAGTAAGCGATTTCTGTAAGTATGAATCAACGGTTAAATGCTATGGACTATCTATTGTGGATTACTGATAAAACTAATGTAAATATAATTTACATGTATTTACCAAAGTAGAAAATACTAGAAATCTACATAAATAAAGATAATTTATACATTATCACATTTAAGCTCGGAAATCTTTCCATGGACTCTGGCAGAAGAACTATTGACTAATACATATCGTTGCTCTTATGAAAATCTATTATTCAGTTTCAGTAAAAGTGACGCATACGGAATTAAGATACTGAGACATTCTATATAAAATCATTCCTCAAAACTGATTATTTGCCTTTTTCTTGAAAGTGCCACTCACTGCCTATATTATTTTAAAAAAAACCGAGTTTTATGAAAGAGCATTAAACTATGACAAACAATAAAAGGAAGAAAGAAAATTTCGAAATTGAATCGTGTAGTAGCGCATCCTTTGATTTCAATTGGAAAGGGAAGTCTGCTGATTCACTGAGTAATATCCTGGCATTGCGTTGCAACCTAGGTGCTACGCAGTTCAACAACCAACAATAATTTTTCTGAAATTTCCTGTCACACGCATACTTTAATAATGTTTCAAGTATTTTTTTTAGTCAATCTCTTATGATGGCAGATACTTTCGCAAAGGACTCGATACATGATATTTTTCAAAGATTGACAATATATCGAACTATTAAGAGTGAGCTATAAGTGGAATTTTCGTTAATGTAGCATGTCAAAATTTAGCATCGTTTAAGATATCAGCACTGGAAATAAAAACTTTTTTTTTGTTTATTACATCCTATTCAATATCATATACTAAGTATTGTCCAACCTTTAAGATTCCTTGGAAGCATTTAAAGGAAATAAAATGTCTCAAGCCGTTCATAAAACGGACTAATTTAACGATAGCTGTTTAATAAAAAAAACAATAAATTATGTACAATCTAAAATATTCGTGATGATATATAGGCAAAAAAAAAAATAATAAATAAATAACCTAGCATAACATTCTTTGTAAAAAAAGGCTTTGCCACAAAAAGAAACCAAAGATTTTAAATCATTGATAATATCTTATTTATACCATAGAAAATATAAATCTTTAATCT
Organism: Caerostris extrusa; assembly: GCA_021605095.1. Taxonomy (NCBI): domain Eukaryota; kingdom Metazoa; phylum Arthropoda; class Arachnida; order Araneae; family Araneidae; genus Caerostris; species Caerostris extrusa. The sequence continues at coordinate 32,246 of BPLR01016066.1, read as the reverse complement.
TTAAATACAATAATCTCACTATTGTTTAGTTGTTTTTGTGCAATTTGAATTTTCAAAAGTAAATTATGTATACCGATAAAAACTAATGTTTAAAAAAAAATATGTAGGTTCACGAATTAAATAAATAGCCTTGAAAAATACCGTAAAAATTACCTGTAATAATAGTCTGTGACGATAGAGTTTTTGCTTTTCAGTGATAAGAGAATTCAGTATCATGACGAAACTTTACAAAAAATAAGGTTTTTTCTTTTCTGTGATAAGAGAATTCAGCATCATGCCAAAACTTTACAAAAAATAAGGTTTTTTTCTATACAATTTTTAAAAATGCTAATATTAAAGATAATCATTATTTATATGAGGGATATATGAAACAGTAGAAAAGATTTTTTTTTTTTTTTTTCTAATGCAGCTGACAAACACAGACATGGACGTCTTGGATGCCTTAAGGTAAGTGCTGCACAGACGTACTCACTTTGCATTACCCAGGGGGCACGTGTAACTTGAAGATAAGCCACGGACGCGGAGCAACAATGCCCACGCAACGCTCTACGATCCTATTAGACCGGCCCTACTTTTAAAGTGGATTCCGAACCACTACAAACAACCATGGCACCGCCGGACTCGAACCAGAAACCTGTAGTACCGAGCGCCAGAGCGCTAGCCACTCGGCCATTCAGGCCCACACACAATAGAAAAGATAAAAACTATAATATTAAAGCATCATTTTTGCAACACAAGCACAATATATATATATTAAAAAACAGCAAAATACCCCACATGTAATTAAGGTTTTTAATTGTCCCCTAAATCATTTTAATTGGAGAAAGGAAATTACTACGGAAATGAGGTGGTCAGCTATGCTCTCAACCTTGACTATGAAAGAGAGGATTTATTTCGGTAGCGTTATAGTAGATAATGAACAACGCCTGACCATGAGAATTAATGGATAAAATAATCTTCACGTTATGTTATTTTTTTAAATCGTTATAACTAACACTTTTTCTTTTTCATTTAAAAAAATGAAGTATGAAAATAAATGGTAAAAATATTAAAAATACTTATTTCTCATTTTTTTAGAAAATAAGAGTTTTTGTTATTATTAAAAGCTATCAGAATTACCATTAATCAATTTGATATTTGAAAGTGAGTATCATTATTTTATTTAATGCATTATAGATAAATTTATTTTTTTTTTTGAACACTTAAAATAAAGTATAAACAAGACAAAAAAGGACGGATTAATAATATTGAATTGACAGTAACCCTAGTAATAATATAACCCCTAGTCTTTTTTTTTTTTTTTTTAAATAAATATAGGATCTCGAATAAAATAAGCAAAGATTGATAGCACAGATTTTAACATATATATATACACTGAAGTGACAAAAGTCATGGGATAGCAATATGCAAATTTTCAGATAGCAGTAGCATCGCGTAGAACATATAAATGCGCAGTGCTTTCGCAGACTTTCATTTCTGTTCAAGTTATTCATTGAACAGGTTTTGACGTGATGATGACCGCACGACGGGAATTAACAACTTTGAACGCGGTATGTTGAGTTGGGCTAGACGCATGATGCCATTTCGGAAATCGTTAGAATTCAACATTCCCAGATTCACTGTGTCAAGAGTGTGCCGAGAGTATGAAATTTCAGGCATAATATCCCACCATGGACAGCGCAGTGGTCGACCGCCTGCACTTAACGACCGAGACCGGCGACGTCTGCAAAGAGTCGTAAATTCTAACAGATAAGCAACACTGCGTCAAATAACCGCAGAAATCAATGTGGGTCGTGCAAGGAATTTGTCTGTTAGAACTGTGCGGAGAAATTTGTTTCTTTGGGCTATTCCAGCAGAAGACCGACTCGAGTGCCTTTACTGACAGAACGACATCGCTTGCAGCTACCCTCGTGGGCACGTGAGCATATCGGTTGGTCCCTAGATGAATGGAAAACCGTGGCCTGGTCCGATGAGTCACGATTTCAGTTAAAAGAGCTGATGGTAAGTGTGGCTCGCAAACGAACCCAAACTGTCAGCAAGGCACTGTTCAAGCTGGTGGTGGCTCCGTAATGGTTTTGCATCATGGCATGGACTTGGTCCTCTGGTGCGACTGGACCGAACATTGACTGGAAATGCTAACTTGGAGATCACTTGCAGCCATTCATGGACTTCATACCCAAACAACGATGGGATTTTTATGGATGACAATGCGCCATGTCACCGGGCCACAACTGTTCGCGATTGGTTTGAAGAACATTCTGGACAATTCAATGAAACGATCTGGCCACCTAGATCGGCCGACATGAATCCCATCGAGCATTTATGGGACATCACCGAGAGGTCTGTTCGTGCCCAAAATCCTGCACCATCAGCGCTTTCACAATTATGGACGACTATCGAGACAGCATGGCTCAATATTCCTGCAGAAGTCTTCCACCGACTTGTTGAGTCCATGCCGCGTCGAGTTGCTGCACTTCGCCGGGCGAAAGGAGGGCCGACACGATATTAAGAGGTATCCCATGACTTTTGTCACTTCAGTGTATAATGAATTCCCTTTATCATATTTCATTAATAATTTTTAAAATATACTACAAACCAAAAATTATACTTTTATAAGATAATCAGCAAACTTATAATAAATTAAATATATTATTATAATGCGCATTACAAAATGTATTATTGTAATGTATTAACATAATGTTTATTATTATAGTTTGATATTATTATAATTGTTGGTTCAAATTTAAGAATATCTATAGTAGTAAAACTATACTAAGAAAAAAAGCAAAAGCAAACATACCTGCATATTTTTAATCATTGTTATTATTTCCCGATAAGACAGTAATGTAATTAGAAACCAACGCATAAAAAGACATTAGGAATATAAGTATTCGTAATAAAGTGTATTTCTAGTTGTGTATCCTCTACAAATTGCAATATATCAAATTCAAAGAACATATCAAAAATGAAGAGGAATAGTACATTATTTTGTGCCTTGCTTGCTAATGAGGGATGCAAAGATGGCTAGCCATCTCTTGTTCACTTTTCGAAAGAAATAGGGCAAATTGTCACTGCAATCAAAGCTCTAATTTATAATAAATTGGGTTGAATCCCCATGACAGTTTCAGCAATTTTCAAAGTTCTGGATATTTTTGCAATAGCAATTTACTATTGTCACAACATTTACAGTACACTTAATGAATAATTTGTACTTTTTTTCGAACTTAGAACTTTGTAGAACTCCCACTTTTCAGTAATAAAACCATGTTTTTCCCCATTACCAAATCTTTCATTTTAAGATTACTGAATTTTGAATTCATTTTTTTTTCGTGCCTCATATAACTCACCTTCACGTTTTTATTAGCGAGTTCATCATTTTTTTATAGTTCTAGTTATAATCATGTCTACATAATAACTTTTTTTTTTTTTTATTAATGTTCATAATATTTCAAGAATAGATTTAAATTCATTTCAAAAATTAAATTTCTAATTGATGATCTGTAGTATGCGGTAAAACAAATGAAAAACTGTTTATGTTTTGGTTGTTGACGCAGCCAATATGTTTTTTTCACTACATAAGAGAATTACATATATTATATATAGTATAAAAAGATTGTCTCAAGAACTTAAGAAGGCATACGGTGTATACAAAACGAGTAGAATATTATCATGGAGAAACTTCCTTCCTTGAGCTTAGTTTCTTTCCCAGTACTGTGTTCTTAACTAGTCATAGCACTTGATTATAGCTCAGTCAATTATTTACGTCACCGGGTTAACTTTGGTACTGAATAGACTCGCCTTAGCCAATACTTCCCAGTACATGCGTTTCGAAGATAGTGCCTGAACACTCAGGCTATGCTAATCCGGCAATTAGTGCAACCAGAGAAAACGACATTCGATTCGCCTCTGGGTTCAAACTGGAATTGCATAACACTGCAGTGCAATCAGATAAAATAACCTGCTCAACTGATAAATTCAACTTTCCTTTCTAAAATTGTTATGAAATCGAATGGGATTCAAACATCCTTTTATGCAAGGAATCGCAGACCGCGAATGCGCCAATTCTAATGAATGCAGGATCACGATCTACGTTGTTTATTTATTTATTTGCATTATATTTATCACAAAGGAGTTGTCAATTCTGTTGAATATCAAAGACGTCAGCCATTGAAGTAGGTTCATTTCAATAACACTTTATCAATGAAATCACTGTGTTCATTGCCAAAAAATACATTTAAATACACATGTTTATCAATATATATTTATGAAAAAATATTTTCATCATGAATATAAATATATGAAACTTTCACGGGTTTTGTGTGTATGAGTGTGACGCTCACTATCAATTTATAATGCGCATAAATTGTCCGCGGTTCCACAAAATTACCCATGCTTGATTTAAATCCTTTAATTCTATAGAATTCAATAGTACGAATTGAGTATGGAAATAGAATGTATTAGATCACTTACACAACTATTTTTCAAATGTTATTAATAAATTGAAATTTGCATTCCAATTATTCATAATAAACTATTTAAAATCAATTTTTATTTTTTTTTAATTTCAGTTTGAATTTAAAACATTTCTGTCAATTAATTTCAATAAAATTATATTGATATGATGTGCATATCAATATATTGATATATGCATATCACTACATACTGCACATCATATCAATAATAATTATTTAGATTTATAAAGTAGCTATTTTCTTTTATTATTCAGTACAATTACATATATTATAAATAATTTTATAAAACAAACTGTCATGAAAATTCCAGAAGTATAGCATATTAGTGAGCAATTTTTTTCAAATTATTAATTATTTTTGTTATTTATTTAAAAAAAACAAATTTTAATGTTTTTCAATTACATTTTGTCAAATTATTTTTTAGATTTCAGCACTATATTTTACGATCAATGATTGCAATAAAAACAGAATGGAAAAAACAAATGTAGAGCTATCCGAAAAAAAATGATGTTGTTCAACAAATATTCAGTTTTATTATAATTATTGTGAAATGTTAATTATTACATCCTTTACAAAATACATGACACCAAAAAATAAAAAGGCACTCTCTTTAAAAATGAAAAACAACTTCATTAAAAATATTAGCCCATTAAAAAATTATCTTTTAGAACACTAACTTGAGGGCAAACTTTGATGAGCACTTATATACTTGCAAGATAAGCAAAAGTGTTATAATTAAAAAAATCGTAAATGTTTCATGTCGCCAACAGCCAAAATGCATTTTTAACAAAATATTCAGAATATCCATGTGTTTATCCTTTTAACCGTAACAGAACTCGTCTACAAGGGGAAAAGGCTATTGACACTTAAGAGGAATATAGAGAAGGAAAATAATTTCAGCCAAGGCACGCTTCTGTCGTAAAAGTGAAGTAAGACGAGTTGCCGAAACGCCAACACCTCCTTCTCGATATAGGTTATTAATAAACGTTCAGTTTTTACGACATTAAGCCTGAAGGCTTCGGCGACTCAGGCAGTAATCTGTCGTCTTCAAATGAGAGTTTGTTTATCGTGATACTAAATATAGATGCGACAGTCGATCGAATGATTAATTGAAGGCTGTGGCCCAAGCGAGATACTAATGAAATGTACACAAGGAAAAGATTTAAAAATAATAACGGTTTTTTTTTTTTGTCACAGATTCCAAACGGTCACACTATCAAAAATATAATTAACAATTTATCTTCCAGTTAGAGAAGAAATGCACAGATAACGACATTCTTAGCATGAAGTTGTATTTTTAATAAGGCAATTTAAATATATATGTACAATACTTGATTTTTAAAAATTAAATTACTTCTTCTTCACTTAGTAACTTTTATCTTAATTTTGCTCAGAAATCAACTCGAATAAATCTAATTAAATTAACGCCGGTCAAAATAAAAACAATTATGTAGCCTTTGGTCGTTTTTGTAAAGAATAACAATTATAACAAGTCTAACCATTCCTCATTTAGAGAGATTAAAGCTCATTTACTATACAGATAACAATAACAAATGTTTAATAATAACTATAAAAAGTGAAAAGAAGCTTCAATGTAACATTCGAACAAAATTATCATATGAAGGATTATTTTTAAAACTAACTTAAGGTAACAACAAATAAAGCCATTGTAAATTGGAAAGGAATAAAAATGATTAGATGCAGATATTTTTATGATGCGCAAATATTAATTGCGCATTGTACATTATAATCAGTGTGGTATTTCTCAATACCATCTATTTTAAATTGTTGCACGCAAATTTAAATATATTTCTTTGGAAAAATGCATCCAAATGCTGTCTCTAAATTTTAAGATTTATTAATTTCGATAAAGCCAACATAAAGCAAAAAAAGAAAATATTTCTATCAATATAGCTTTTCTTTTAATGCAGAAACAACAGAAAATCAGTATGGTTTTAAAAGCCCAAACTCGAAGGTCGCCAAAAGGTGGAACTACGCAATTTATGTAAACTTTTTCTCTCTCTCACTCTGTGTGCACATTATCAATACAGGATCTTTCACGGCAATAAAAGGTTCAGTCGACCGAGAAAGACGCGTTCAAGCATAACATCGTTGAATAAACAGAAGCCAAAACTGATTGATGATTTTTTTAGGGAAGGATGGGGATGGGGGGTGCCTTCTAAGAAAATACTACCAACAATTTTGGGAATATGAAGTTGTAGTGAAGCTGTAATGTGATTAAAATCTGGTCCTAAAAAAATTTGATATCTTCCAACTGAAATTGAGAAAATCATTTCATTTAAATACGAAAGCTAAGCAAAAACAAAGCAAAGCAATATAATTATGAATAATAATTTAACAGTTGATAAATAAAAAGTAAAATCATTTATATAAATTTAAAATTAATTTTACTTACTAAGAAACTAGTAATTAGTATCAGCTCATTTTATTACAAAAAGGTATCACGTGTAAACAAGTCCTTATCTGTGGATAAATACTAAGTAATTAAATAAATAAATTTATCCTTCCTAAGCATATTGCTTATCACAACTGATTTCCATTCGTCCCAAAATCCACAATAAAAATTAGAATTAAAAATTTTTTCGTATCATAAAGATAAAGATTTGGAATAAATATATATATATATATATATATATATATTCCAAATTTTCCCAGGTTAAAAATCACTGAATTATTTAAAATATTGTACAATTTGAGATAATTATTCATTTATCTCATTAACAAATTACTGATGCAAAACTCTGTACATACTTAACATAATTTGAATAAATATGATCAGCATCAGTGAATAATAAAAAGTTATTTAAAATTTAATAAATGCCTGAGAGTAATTTTTACTAATAATATTTTCCCTTTAAAATGTTTACATTGCTTGAATGCAAAAAAAGAAAATATTTAAGTCTAGAAAAAATATTTTAAAAAAAGATTGAATAATAATAAAGCGCAAATATGTATTTTACAAAAAAGATACGAGAGTAGCACAGATCAGATTAACTATTCTTACATCCTTGCATGTTTTAATTTGTTCTTTTTACAAAAGATGTTATGAAATTTTAGTTACATACAAAAAATGTCCCCAGTTACAACTTTAATATTTTTTTTTGGCTTTTTACTATGCAAAATGTGAAAAAAATACAAAAACAACTTCCTTGATATAGTCTTCGAAATATAAAATCATAAAATTAGTCCCAATAACTCTATCACGCCATTAGACATTTGAAAACTCATTTCTTACATAAGAAAAAAAGAAAATTATAAAAAAAATTAATGAAGATTGTCTTTATCTTCAACAAGGAACGACATGTGTCGAAAACAATTAAACGACAAAGAATAATGCATTTATTGACTTTCATTACCAGTTATAATTGCACATTGACATAGTCTTCGAAATATAAAATCTAGCAGTATAGACTTAATGAAGTCCAAAAAAATCTAAGACGTCATTAGAAATTCGAAAACTCATTTCTTACATGAGAAAAAAAGAAAATTATAAAGAAATTAATGAAACTTGTCTTTACTATCTTCAACAAGGAACGACATGTGTCTAAAACAATTAAACAACAAAGACTAATGCATTTATTGACTTTCATTACGAGTTATAATTGCATATCGAAAGATGGGTTATGCACAAACCAATTATTATAAATCTCAGAGAGAGAGAAAAAAAAAAAGACATGTACGAAGACATGAAATTAGGCTATTAAATAGGTTGTTGTTAATGTCCGATTTTGTTACAGTCCTAATTAATCATTTCTAAAATAGCATTGCAGAAAGCAAACGAAGAACGATCGAAGATTCTATTTTTGGATGGAAACACATGCACTGATGCATAAATGAAAATTAATCTATGAACATCGGTAATACGCATATTTTTACCGAGCCTAACTTTGCAAATGGATGTATAATTGAATTTCTAATCAGACCTGCTTGCTAATCATAAAAGACAACCAAAATTAATATTGATTTTTGTTAATTACAAAATCGACAATGTATTATTGAATTTCTCAAAAGAAAAGAATCAAGCACACGAAACAAAATTTATTGTTAGATAAAAATTGTCTGTTATTTCTACGATGGTTTTTGATACTATGTATCCAAATGGGTCATCCTAAAATATCTCGACCCATTCAAAGTTAATGTCATTTCTATTCATGAAAATAGGAGGACATTCTTAGAAAATATGTTGGCATTTTAATTTGAATATTTTGCGAGCAATATAATGATAATCTATTAGTGATGAATTATATGCAATGAGGTAAAATAAAATAAATGAATTAAGCCTTTTGTTCTTTTTAATCATTAATTACAATATAACTATAAAACTATTGATAAATACAGGCATTATGTACATATTATTACTCCATTCTAAGTATATAGCTTTCCAAACTTATAAATTGTATAAAATTACGAAAGAAACATAAAACACATATTCGAACGAGACATGCATAAAATACTTACAATAAGATAGTTTCAAGCATTTAAAATGTATAAAAGCAGTTTCTTTGAATTCAGAAAAGCTGTCTGGCGGATGACATAATTAAATATAAATTTTTCAATTACAAAAATATAGATGAATAAATTAAAATTAAATACATGTTGTTTAAAAAGGACAAAAACATTGATAAAATTCAAGCAAACTTATGGAAAAAAATATTTCTATAATTAATAACATAATAATGAATACTCTGTGACGTAATTTCTTCACTAAATTAAAAACGTACTATAAAAACAACACCTACGCAATGATTTGCAAAATTATTTAAAGAAGCGCAGCAAACCAATTATCTTAACTAGAGTATGTACTGGAATGACTATTCTTGAGTTCAACTAAATAACATCAAATGTGTCTACCATTCGCATTTACAATGGCTGAAGTCCAAAAAAAAAAAAGAAAAGAAAGAAAGCATGTAATCTTTTTAACAATGATAGTTGTGACAATACACAGTTGTGCTTAGTGAATTTTTCGAAAATCGTTGCGCTTTTCTCTGTCCTTCATAATATACAATAAGAATATCAGTTTATAGATGTTAGAAAATAGCGATTGCTTACTAGTTGAAAGTTAAATCAGAAAGCAAAAGTTAACACATTTTAACATTCAAAATAGAAGAACTGCTTTGGATTTTTATCATTGTATAACATATAAATGTATCAATGTATAGCATATAAATGTATAACATATAAAAGAATCGTTGTATAACAAAAATTTTCCTTTTAATCTAACTATAGAATATCCAGTTCTGAACTAGATTAAAAGAAAAATTAAAAATTCATCTCTGAACCTGATGAGAAATAAATCTTCATACCTTAAAAATTCGTGATTATTCAAATTTGCTAAGTTTAAAGAATAGAAAAACAAGTAAAGAAGTTTTAAAAATATATGGATATTTATGCACTAAATATTGTAAATATACAATAATTATTATTAACAATTGTCAAGAATTAAACGAAATGTCATTTTTGTATCAATGGGGTATGGTAATTTTATCAATCTTGTGTATCTCGCCATTTTATGTTTTTACCGGTAGAATTTCTTAAATTCCGACATTCAAATAAAATGCATTTACTAAATTTCCATGATTATGTACATCAACAATGCTGACAACCATTTTAATATGAACATTATTATACAAAACTTCAAGTGTTTTTTCAAAAAAGATTATTATCTTATTACAGTAAATCAAAAATATTGAAACACAATTTGTGATAGGTAAAAAACATGTAAATGATTCTACCAAACCAAAATTAAATATGATTAATTAGAATACCTTTATTTATGTTTTGATGCAGCCTAAAAAATTGCTAATCATCTTTATTTCTTACAAAAACTTATAAATACACATACATTCATAAAACGAAAAAATAAAAAAAAAAAAAAAGAGATTTGTTAACATTCCAAATTTTAAAACAAATTATGCAATGCATTAGTTCAACCAGGCGCATTTTTTGGAACCCTTTCAACATCATAAGAACGTGATCGTATTATGTAACGAGGAAAACCAAACTAAGCTATGGATTCCATATGATAAACAATATTTCGAACACAAAAAGGAAAAAAAAAGAACAACAGATGCGACCATGCGAAAGACAGACAGGTAATTTTCAGAAAGCAATAACACACAAGACGCAGCTCTGATGCAACATTAACGAAAATGCTTTAAATAAAAAAAAGGGGGGAGAAACAAAAAAGTGAGGCTAAAATATACGATTTGAAGAATGGGTGACAGCCACGGATGCGGTTGAATACAGAAGAGGACGATTCAGAGCTTACATCTTTGGGATCTTTCAGCAAGATTGCAAAAGCACAACCACATCATACAGTACACAGAGAACCTTAACGAGGGTATAGCGTGACAAGAGCAGGTAAAGAAGCAGTGCTCTTGGGGAAGAATTTAATGCGATTTAAAAAAAAAAAAAAAAAAACACTGGAAAGGAAAAGAAATCTACCTTTATTAAAAATCATTTGGGGAGGCATGCAAAGAAACATCCTAAAAACACGCAAAATATAAAATAAAAACTATTTTTTTTTAATTCGTAATTACGAAGCATTGGAATGCAAGGTGAAAATTGCGAGAAAAGCAACAAAAGCAATTATGCCATTTAAAAAAAAAATGCGAAACTTCATGCTAAGGATAAAATGTGCTAATGACCAAGCTTCACTAATCAACCGAAAATACTTAATTGATCGTCATACTATATACCGATGGAGTTGCATTTATAATTTCGTTTATTACCACACATAGCAACAGAATTTTGAAGCACAAATGAATATCAATTATCTTTATTAGGTCACATACCTGCAATACTGTCTTGTCCATTTAGTTAATTTAGAATATGACATCCATCCAGGGGCTTTTCAATTTAATTTGATTTGTTTTTATCTTCAAATAAATACTAATGTCAGTCCGAAAATTAAAATTTTAATTAAATTGTTAACTTGAAGAAAGTAACTGCAATTTTGAAACTGAATAAATGATGCTAATGGGTTCAATTATCACCATAGCATTGCAAAAGTTTCCGGTTGCACTAAGAAAATACCCAGCTTTGTTACTATTTGTAATAATCAATAGCAGAGCGGAAAGAAATTTCCCTTTCCTCTGATATGTGCTTTAAATATTCAAATATATATGTACTTTCACATTCTAAAAATCATAAACAATTTGAATAATTAAATTTTTAAAAAAGGATAAATCAAAATGCCAGTAACCTACAAGTAACATAAATATCCTCTTTTTTAAATTACAACTGAGTGGATTAAATCTTTAACGGTACAATAAAATGATAGCTTAAAAATCGGAATGTGGAATATGTGGAATTAAGAACAATCTTTAGCTGCTCTTAATTCCACATTCTTAGATTCCGGAGAAATAAGAAATAGATTAAAAAATGCTGCAGGCATAAGAAAATTTTTCATATCAAATCAAATATTTTCAATCTTTATCGAGAAAAACAAATCGTGCCTATATTCGTTTGAATATTTACGAATAAAAGTTGAGAAATACCTGAAATGAAAATTCCAAGAAATTCTGAAATGAGCAAAGATTACAAAATTTTTGTATATTGAGTACATGAATATATATTTCTCAAAAAAAAAAAAAATCAGTCCAAATTTAAATAAGTTATAGTCATATTTTAATTTTGATAAATTATAACAATAAAAAAAAAAAAAAACCTTTTAAAAATTGAAATTCGTTACACTCTATTCAAATATAGTTATATAAAATGTAAAAGTTTTAATATCTTAGAAGATAATATTTTTTTCAACCTATTTTCGCTAAAAATGCAATCTCCAATGGTTAACATACAAAATTTGAGTTATTATGATTATGATCATAATGTTAAAAAATTTCATTTATGAATATATTAATTATTCACTCTTAAGCAATAGGATTATAATAAATGTTTTTAATTGTAATAATTGTTTTTGTCTTTCAAGTCTTACAAAACCAGCCGAATTTGATTCTAGGCTTTTCTTTGCATTTTAAAAGGCTGCCATATAATATTCTTGGAATCATTTGTCTTATAAACATTACAGGGTTATGTTAATGATAGGTCCGATTTAAAATATACGATATTTAGTTTAAATTCGAAACTTGTTATCCAGGACTGTTATTTATCTTTTGATTTGAATATCAAAAAACAAATTAATTTTTTTAAATTTAAATGCTTTGAAGACATAAATGTGAGGTTTAAGAAACTGAATGAAATATGACTGAATTGATCTAATTGAATTAATTGCAACTAGATACCAACTTTTGACACTGTGCACGTTTTAATAATTCCATACAAATTCTTCTTTTTAATGATAAATTAAATATGTACAGCATTCATTCAAACTTTCGGATCCAATTTCTGCAAGGGTCCTCACCTATTTGACCCAACTACAAACAGGGACAGGGCCTTTCTCCAGAGCAGAAAGGCAGGAAGCACCAACAATTACCCATACACTTCCCTTCGCCATATTGTTTCCCTGCTCGAGATAGCACATAAAAATCGCAATTAACCCATTCATTCAATCGTTGGATAACTAATTTCTCAAAGGGAAAGAAAAGAAAACTCAAGTGGAGGTGGAGGAGATGCAAAAGCGAAAGTTTGCATGGTTAAAAAAAAAACTAGTATCGCGATAAGTAATAAATGCACATTATCAAGGGAAAACAAAAAGCCATGCAAAGGCGACAAGTAAAAAAATGTGAGAACCGAAAAGAGTTTATTTTTAAGATTCCTTGTTGAGATAATTAAAGAAACAGCTGAGGCGTGGCACACATAACAATCCAAAGAATGGTTTTAACGGTCTTCAATGAAATCGCAGCTTTCTCACTATGGCTGGTACGAGATGGGGGTTCTTTGTAAATGAGAAACGGATTAGTAAACAAAAACTAGTAACCGTAATGGAATGGAATGCTGAACATGTAAAAGCATTCAAGGAGTTAATTCCTTATCAGTGCATAACAGATAAAGATTTAAGTACATAAACACATGACTGCACACTGGCAAATACAATGCCTTTCTTTTTATTTACGAAGAATGTCTGAGCAAGAAAGGAATAGAATAAAGAAAATTACTCACTATATATTTATACAAAGTTTTTCATTTTTAAAGATTTCTATATTGTAAATCATCTAATAAAGGACTGTTCAACCCATAGCCCACAAAAAGTATCATAGCTGATTGAATTCTGTGTGGGGTTTTTTTTTTAATGCTAATTAAAAATACATAATAAAGTTTTACAAAAAGTTTTCATTTAAATATAAATTAGTACATATATATATATTTTAGTGATGGAAAAGATTTTTAACCTGTCTGATAAAAAAAAAAAAAAAAAAAAATTGCATAATAAGAAATCAAATATTATGCAACGATATTTTTGTTTATATTCCATAATGGCTAACTCAGATTGTAAATTATTCATTAACGTTTTGCTTAACAATTAATGTCCAGTTTGCATTTGAAACTGTTTGCATCTCCTTTCTTCAAATGTAACCAAAGAAAGGTGGTAAAGGTTGAACATTTCTGTTCTAATGTATATCAATTGATCAAACAGAGGCATTCATTGCGGATATTTTCAGTGATGAAGAAAAAAAGAAATTCCATTCATGCATTTTATTCGTGAAATAGTAAGATGTTGCTTCGATTTATTAATAGTAAAAATCCTGAAAAAAAATACTTGGAAAAAAATCATTCAATTGGGTTACATCATATTTTACTTCTAATAATATATGAATATATGTACACCTGTTTTTTCCCCTCCTGTAAAATTGAGGTGTTCGACTTGCAATATTATCCTTGCAATTGTGCTAATTTACAATATGGATTACATTTAAAACTAAAATCACATGAGTTATTTGTAGTAAATGAAGGATGACTGTGATAAATTGTGTGTGTGGAAATAAAATCCAACACAATTAATTACAATGACAAATTATAAAGATTCTGTCATGATTAATTACAAGTATATTAATAAATGATTTTTACATTAAAAATAGTTTTTAGATATTTTACTATACTGATTTGAGAAATATTAATCTGATTATGCTTTTAGTACCCAGTTGTACTAATTATATATATAAAATTTTACAGAAAAATCTGGATGTACAAAAAATCTTGAAAAAGATTATGTGATTGCTGTGATGTCTATAAAGTATAAAAACAAATTGTATGTAAGTTGTGATTATGTGTAGTTGTGAGTGCCATAATTGCATTTTATTTAACAATATTTTCAAAATAAGAAATGTTCAAATTATTTAAAATAGTTCACTACTTTTCATCTAGTTCTCTGTGACTCCTTTTGCTCTACTACATCAAAAGATTGATAATTTGAATTAAATGATTCAAGATTTTTACAGTCATTCAGACCTTTTATGGTGAAATGCATTTGATATTAAAGAATCTTGTATCACTAATCCAAACTATGTGTATGATTTCAGCTTTCTTAGATATCTCTTCTACTTCTCAACAATTTCACTTTGAATTTCAAAGGGTAATAGAAGTGTTTTAAGACAATTTTAAATATTTTATTTTTTAATTTCCAATTTGTTAGAATATATTATAGGTGGATTGCAATATGTATACGAGTAATTTTTTTTTTTTTTCCTTTACAAAAGAACAAAAATAATCGTTGCTTATTCCAGATACCACTCTGAACACAAAAACAAACAGTTTTGGAATAAATATTAATATTGAATTTAAAAGTAAATTGATTGCATAAAAAATTTTGCATAGTACTTTATTTATCCATATTTGTTTAAATTTGACGGCTTTAAAAACTCTCGTAAAAGTCTGCATAAAATAATTTTTTTAAAATTTGAAAGGTTATATATGAACATCTTCTGAGAATAAATTTAAAATACCAAATCTTGGTACACTTCAAATTTGGTGCATTTTTCCTCTCATATTAGGTACTTGATTCAGGTTATATGGCAAGGACAACAAAGATTTGTAACAGATACCATAAAGATGAACCATAAGGATTAGCTACACAAAATGAGGAACGAAAATACCTTTTTGTAAGTTTCTCTAATGATAATAGATACACATTTATTATGTGTACGGTAAAAGCAGAAAAATTCTATGCAGCTATGATAGCAAAACCCAAATGCATACCAGTCTATCATTTTAAGTAGATGGGAAGTGAATCTCTACCTTCAAAATGCCATGATGCAACTTCTTCTTTGACAAACCAATTAAATGTTAAATGGTAACATTCAGATTAAGCATAAGTATAATAACAATAGTTTAAATAGTTTTAATGCATTGTGAATACGATAAAAACAGAGTTATATATAAACTGCTACTGAATGTTGATAAATTCATGAAAACCTTATGGACTTTACTAGAAAGTTAATAACTCATAACCAGCAGTCATTGTATAAAACTTGAAAAACTAATCATTTTTTAAATAAACTTTACTGACATTGAAAACAAGGTTAAACAGATTTCAATACTTTGTTTTCACATTGCTTTAGTTTAGCTTCGATATTCGTAAAATTTATTATTTATAACTCATTGTTTTTTAAAATCTATTATTTATAACTGATTTATTATTTATATCATTGTTTAAAATTTTTTAGCAATGTTCAATCTGTTAATATTGCTCATTTCAGCATAAATTAATGCTAGAAACCATATAATATACCGACAATACAATCAGAAAAATTTCTCTAATATAAACAATATATATATATTAAAAAGAAAGAAAGAGATACATAATTGACAAAACTGCTTAATTATTATTATTATTATTATTTTTTTTTTTTTTTTGAAGAGCTCATTATTTTTTAATATAATTTTTCTTGCTTTATATTTCAAAAATGTTGCTTCATTTTACTTATTTTCATTTATACAGTTGACTACTTTCAAATTACTTCCATCAGACATAAAATGGGGTGGCTCGATGGATTTTTAATACAGAAACTATGTTAAATTATCATACTTAAGGATGAAGTTTAAAAGTGGCAGTTTTAAAAGAGTCGACTTCATCTAAAAACACTTTGTAAATAAACTAAATGATTGCATAATTGTTATCTAATATATGATTCACTATCAATATAAAATGTTAAGCATATTTAGCTATTTGCCTTTTAATTTAAAATTCTTAGTATGTCATAAAAAAATCAAATTATGTAAATAATTAACCATTCAAAAAAACTATAAAAAAAACTATTACAAACAACTTTTGACTTTTTCTTTTACCATGATTTAAGTTGTTAAGTCTTGGATAAGTAAAAGAGTACAAAATACAATTTAATTTTATTAAAACTTTCTATAGATTTTTTTATGAATTTACATTATTGATTATTTTAAGCCCATGTTTGGCTGTATTTCCAATGTTCTATTTCACTATATTCTATTCACTTGAAAAAAAATTACTATATTATAATAAATAAATTTGAACATTTTGATTTCTGCAAATTTTTGAATTAATATAAGTAAAAAACAGTTCTAAAATACCTTTAAAAAGTAATGCATTCAGAGTTTGTAGAAGGCAAAACTAGACAGTATTTTCTTCTCTTCATCTTTATAATACCCAATTTTTTAAGAATATTCCTCATAATTAATTATAACAATTTAATGCAGTAGATGATATGATTGACTTCCTTGACTTAAAGTAATTAATAAAAAAAAATATCAACATAGTGTTTAAATATTGAAAAACATAGAATATTTGAAAAAACAAAATGATCATTCAACTGAAGAATGGGTGAATAACAGCTCATTAGGAATTTTTAATTTTTCATGTATCTGTTCATTCTATAAATGCAACTTAGATTTCTTTCAAATTTATAAAAGTCAGCATCGTCACTTCACCCAGTAAATAACTGAATTTGTTATGTCAATATACAAATATGCTAATTTTATTTCTTTGAGATATAAACAGGGCATTAACATAACAAAAGTAAAACAGAAAATAAATAGTATTCTGTGTTGATGTAAAAGATTTAGTGTTTATAAAAGTATTAAAAAAAAAAAACTTATCAAAAATTATAATCATATTAAGTATAGTACAATTATTCTTCAATAAAATACCTTGAAAAAAATGCCATTAAAAACTTGTATTTTATCACTACCATATTCATTTGATTAAATTATACTTCATAACAGATAAGTTTTCAATGCTACATACAAATTATATCACAAAATTTTTTATCAATTTTGCATCAAAAATACATACCATTGTTTCTACACTTTTTATATTTCTAATTTACTAAACAGTAATGTAAACCAAAGATTCATTTCCCACTGCACATAAGAAAACAGTTTTTTAACGAGGGCTGTATTTAAAAAAAAAAAAAAGAATTAAATTCTGTATTAATAAAAAATCTTCAACATGTAGATATTTTAATAAAAAAATCTTGAACATGTAGATATTTTTTCATTTCTGAAAATGGTAATACCCTTTTTATCAAGAAAGTTTCATAACTAATATTATTTCACAGTTACAGATTATACAAGAGCTTGCTTGTCAAAAACAAGTTTTCATTATTGCAGTGCATTTGTTTCCTCATTTAAAATGTGCTGTGTTTTTTCATTGTGGGTGGGGGAAACAGTAGTTAAAATAAAAAAATCTTGAAACATCTCAGCATCAGAAATTTAAAAAAAAAATGTCACTCTGTTCAAATCAATATGCATATGATCAGCTTATTTATAAATAACAAAAAAATCAACTAAGTTTATCTTTAAACATTATCATTTATATGCAACTGCAATAACTTCATTATAGCACACACTTCCATTTTAACTAAAATTTGCATATTAGATTATGCAAAAGAAAATTATTAATCCATTTCTAGAATTATTTTATCAGAATTATTAATGTATTTCAAAAGCTAAACTATACATTATATGCATTATACTGTAAAAAGATGTATGAATAATGCAGTAAGCATTTTAAAAAAATTATATCAGAAAGAGATTTAAATTTCTTCAAATTTTGATTTATATGATAATTATTTGTCAATGTTTGTTTTAGCAAATGATATTATAATTTTTACATATAGTGATTAACACTAATTATGCTCAAATAAAAATAAGAAGTTGAAGGACTGTATTACTGTCAAATTTAAAGTAAATGATAGAAAACACTATTACTAATCGTTTAAAAACTTACATAAATAAATTAAAAATTTAACTATCATACAAATCCAAGATAATGTTTAAAATCAATAAAAATAGTTTCCGTGCAAAAACATAAATAATTTAAAAGCTGACTTACAGAATAAGTTGCATTGTTGATTTTCTATATAAATGAGCAATAAATCACAGAATTCTTAATCGTAATCCCAAGAAAAGCGTGCATTCCTTGATCAGCACCAATAAAGAGTAAAATTCTTCCTTGGTAATCTTTTGTGCACAACCAAATAATTATTATTCAATACTTGAAAAATTATTCAGAATAAAATCTGTAGAACAGCATCGTCTGTTCTACAACTCGATGTTTGTTTATAAATAATAAGTTATTGGATATTGAAAGAATAATAAACTACAAAATATTATAAATATTTAAAACAAAATGAGTGAGATATCCTTTGATAAAATTTCACAGTAATTAGAGAGCAATATAACACTCTCTAATTATAAGATTCGAGAGTTAAAACAACACAAAAACACACTCCACTAACTATTGACAAACTGACTGTTTGCTGCGAAATAACATTGTTGTTAAATTAAAAAGAGGCCAAGATATATCGCCAATAAGACGTTAGTTTATAAAGAATAAAACATTATCTCAAAAGCTTTTACGCCAAATCTTGTAAACCTAATCGGAATTTGAGTTGAGATGTTTATAATCTGTTGTCACGAAAAATATATCATAAAACTGATTTTAAATAAAAGGCGCAATGAGATATAATATTGAAATACATCTAGAAATGAAGACAAAAAAAAAAAAAAAATCCCATACCGAAGTAGTGTTTTATTTATAATTATGATAAATTATAAAAAAAAAATATACATGATATAAATTATTTCATAATACAAAAATATATGCTAAATTTTAGTTTTAAAAGTGAGCAGTTTAGTTTTAAGAGTGAGTTATGTTGCATAGTTTATACTCATTAATATATCACAAAATATAAAAAATAAAGAACAAATAGCTCATTATCCAAATGTGTATCTAACATTATAAAGTGAAAAGCTTCTTAACCAAAATAATAGTAAATAGAAACTGCACTTCACTGACAAATACGCTATCGATTTTTAAACAAGACGTAAATATTTGTTAGTTTTAAAAGATAATTTGTGTTTAATTGCAATCATAAGCCAAATGTCAAGGCTTATTATGTTACTAATTTAAATTATATTAAGAATTAACGAGAGTTGAATTTAAAATAAGTGATTAATTAAAATATGAAATCATAAATGGCATTTAATGTGAATAGTTTCTAAATCTCATAAAAATTCTAAGTGTCTAATTTTATAAAAATTGTGTATGTGTTTCTGCTCAATCGATAATAAAATTATGCAGTGGTTGGTTGATTTCCTTTGACGTCATTGGCGTCCCCAAAATATACCTAATAAGGTACATAAGATGCAGACGGAAATAATTAATTCAATTTTAAAGTATCAAATACAAATACGATGTTTATACGCACTTTGCAGCCACAAAATATGGAAATTTTAAAGAAATTCACTTATTCACCATGATAGAAATTTAACAATTTTACTTTTACTAGTAAATTTACAGAAAAGGAAACATTTAAAATTCTAAATAAACCTATATTTATTGAAAGCAATATTAAAGTAAAATATAATTTCGCTCAAGGGCGACGATGATTTCTCAGATTTTTGAACTATAAAATGATTTAGTTATTTCAGCAGAAATGCTTCTAGTAACCCCTTTATGACTAAACGATTTAAAAGCATATTACTTTTTATTTCAAAACATCTGAAATCAAAAACTAAGAAATGAATAAATTGACTTTATTTTTTTTTTAAGTTCAGTTTATTATACTGTATCATTAGTAATAAGTGTTTCTTAAAATATGACAAGTTTAAAAATGATCAGATAAATAATTATAAAATTCCAATTTGATACAGAACAAAATCTTTTGATACAGAACATTAATTTCACTAATAAATTAATTCTAAGCTGTTTTTAATTCTGGAATTTCTCTTCTTTTTCAAATCTAATATCAAATAAAATAATGATTCTCAATTATTGCATCAATAAAAAAAAATAATAATAATGAATTTAATATTTCGGGGCTAAACCAGTTTCGATATACTAATTTCCTCTTTTCTTTCGCTAATTTAACTAGGTTTTTTGTAATACGTGGATAGCTTTACTTAAAAAAGAAATGAATTATTTAAAAAGAAATGAATTAATTAAACACTAAAATGAAATAAATAGTTAACTTACATCCACTAAAGGAGATATTTGCAATGATTCGTCATATGCTCCTTGTCTCCCCACACTCAGCGACCTTTTTCCAAAACTAAAAAGAAAGAAAATAATAATTAATTATATACATATATATTTTTAGAGATTAAAACTCAGTTAAATTGTGGGTAAATTTTTTTCTATACACCTAGTTGTTTTTTCTTTATAGTTTTTTGATAATATAGTCATTAATATTTATATCCTAATCTTGCACCACATATCCAATGAAAAGTCTCATAGAAGATGACGTCATAACATACAACATGAGAGGTACAATGTCTAGGATTATGGATAACACACACACACACATATATATATATATATATATATATATATCAGGGGGAAAAGTTGGTGATCAAGTTTGTGAATTGGCATCATCTTAAAGATCATTTTATTTAACTTTTTTCATAACATATGAAAAATTAGTTCTTTATGAACCAAATTTAATTTTTAAACATTTTATATATTTATATATGGGAACTGTTTATTTTATTCTTCATTTGTTGTTTGAGGACGTTAGGTTTTCTTTGTTTAGGTTCTTTTGACACAATAAATCATATAAGTCCAATATGCGATTTCCTTCAAATTAAAGACCCCTCTTTATGAAGTTGCTGAACATCAGTGGACATCCCCGATGGGCGATGAGGATAGGGCAGTGCTTTCTGGAAGGACTGTTAGGTTTTAACTGCTCTAAACTTGCTTTAATATGGTAGTAATATAAAAAAAAGCACCAAGAAAAAAATTCCCGGCTGCCTGGATGAACTAACGATTCAAAATGCTTTACACATTCTGTCATAAATGACATCGAATCTCCACGTTTCTGAAAGCAGTTACTTCAATGAATATCGCTAGATGATTCACACCCTAAGTCCTCATGCACATTAGTTATGCAGGTTACCAATGGGTTGCGAGTAGCGCTAATGGCAATTTTGACTTTAAATTTTAACAAAATTAATTTTATATGCATGTTTCATCCATCGACAAGCATAGCCCATCAATGGTAATAAAGGGAAGGCACTGTCTTCAGGGAGAACTTTAACGGGTGATTGTCCTACATTTGTATATCGCATCCGCATTTATGAAAAAAACCCAGACAACTTCTTCTAGATACTTGATTGACTATAAGAAAAGTATCAATATGAAAATCTACATTTAATTAAAAGCCAGTTTCGAAATCAATTTGTTAATTTCCTTCTTACATTTCACATATTCTTGATGTAATATAAAACAATCAACAATTTGGCAGTCAATAACATTATAAACATTCAGGAGAATAAAATGTGTACCATGCAAAAAAAAGAAAACACGTAACGATTTGTATTTTATAACCCTTAAAAATAACCATTTAACCATTAAAACCATTTAAAACCATTTATCATTTAAAAAATGCATAGATCATATTTTGTTTTATAATAGTAATAAAACAGTTCAAACTAATATAATATCAAATAAAAATTCGTAAAATGAAATTTCTAAAAATAAATTATCGAAAAGCAAAGTCTCATTAATTTTCAAATATCCTATGCATGTCGAAGTACTTTTTTTAATATTTTATTATTATTATTATTATTATTATTATAATTTTTTAGAAAAATAAATTTAAATTTAGGTCATAATTATTAATCTATGACAAATTTTTAATTCTTTGTTTAGATATAATTGGTAATAATAAAAAATAATAATTTTATTGCTGTAAATAAATATTAAAATAGATTTCTTTCGTTTATTTATTATTATTAATGTTTTTATTATTCTTGTTGTCATTTGCATTAATAAAAGATAATCTATATTTATTATTTTCAATGAAATCTAAAAATTTAATAGTATTTCAATAATTTCATACAGTTTTTTTTAATAAGCGTTATATGAAGTCTTTTATAATTTAACTTTCATAATTGCATTTATGTCACCTTTATTCGATTTTTTATTAGTTAACTAAGTAGCTTCTAGAGGGCGACACGATGTACGTCAACAATCATTTTGATTGCTTGAAAATTCATCTTATATTTTTCACTTTTTTTATTATTAATATTGTCCGCTAATCAATAAGGGGATTTCTTGATTAATGACTGGTGCATTTTGCACGAATTGAATGACAATATTTATGTTCTGAGTATTTTTACATCATTTAAAAATTTATAAGTAAATAAAAAAAATAGGTTTAAAAATTTATCAAGTTTTAAAATTTATAAGCAAATAAAAATAATTATATTATATCTTTTCAAAGACATTTCTGTTTAATTAATAAATGTTTTGATTAATTGTTATGGAAAAAAAAGAAAATTAAATGCTTGCTGAATCAGTATTTTTTTTTTTTTTTTTTTTTTCCTTTTTTAGTATTGAACTAACTTATGTTGTATGAATTTGATGAAATTTTTTTATACATTCCTTAATGTGTTTATAATATATAAATTAAATTGGAAGTATAGAAGGGAAATTTATTTTTTTTAAAAAAAAAAAAAAAAGGGAGATATGGGATTAAATTGTAATTCAATATTTTTTATCTTCTGCATAGACAAAAATTATGAAAAATTACAGTTTATTCTTCTTCAATGAAAGAAAAGCTGCAATTTTTAACAACGAATTAGTCCCATATAGCAAGCATATATTTTATAAAATTTTTAATTTTGTTTTTTCATATTAGAAGTTTATTTTACACGTTTTGTAAATTAAGGACATTTAACAATATGTTTTATGTATATATATATATATATCGATCAGTTCAAAATGACACGATCAGGTTTGAGACTTAGACATTTTTTAAATATTCCTTTAACTCGCTTATATATTTCTGAGTATTTGTTTAAATACTTGTTGTAAAATTAATAAAAGCAGATATTTTAGAGTGCCAAACCATATTTTAAAATTATCATTAAAAGCATAAGACATATTCAATGCTTAAGGTATCAGATTATTTAAAGTGCATTTTTTATGAAAAATATAGAATTTGTTATCTGATTTCATTAAAATTTGAAATTTTGACTTTTTAAAGATATTTCTATTTTTTACCTAGGCAATATTGAAGCCTAGTTATAGCAGTTTTATTAAGGAATGACGATCATCAAGTTTGACAGGAAATATAATTTCGAAACCGGAAGTATTGTATTTGTGTTTTTAGCAAACTATTATTTTTTTTCAACGTTTAATAATTAGAATCCAATTTTAATAATGTTTTATTTATCAAGCCTTTTTTTTCTTTTATTTTTTTAGAATATTTAATACTTTTAAAATTGGCAATATTATTCGTCTTTATTTATATTTATAAATACTGCTTTGAATTCTATCTTTTTAGTATATTGTTATTTTATTTTTTTGATGTATTTCTGATAAATTGATAATATTCTTGATTATATTTACCTAAAAAAAAATGGTTTATTTAAAAACTTATTGCCCTAAAAACGAAAGTTTAGGGCAATCAAGATACAAAAGCTATTGCATCTAATGTTAGTATCAATGATATAAATGCTAGTAAATCAAAATTACAGCTTGACCTGGATCTATAGTAAATTGTATAGAAAATCAAAATGAACTGAAAAATAATCGAATTATTACTATTTAGATGTTGCTATTAGTAATTTCGAGGGATAATCCCAAGTTGAGTTCACCAGTTAAGAGGAATGGGGATATATACATATTAAACCGTAAGAAACGGTTAAGCTGTGGTATTTCGATTGCGGCTCATTCGAAAAGGTTTGTTAAAAAAAAAAAAAATTGTTCAGTTTTTAAGTTTGTCTTTCTTGTTAAAGCTAAACCTTCAAGAAACAAAAATAATTTGTTTATTATTGCTTCAAATTATCTCAGCATACCATGAAAAAGAAGCAGCCAAAGAATTGAAGTAAAGAAATGTAGTAAATAACAAATAGCATCTTGTGGATTGTCAGTTGATAGAACACAACACAATGAATTTTTAATTCACTAAATGGCTAGGAAAATATTTGAAACTGAGGTTATGTCATCCTATTGTAGAATTTGCACAGAGAGTTCCAGAACTTCATCCAAACTTGAAATTTTTTTTGTCACAATTATAAAAAATCAACTGCCTTCATTGATTGTATTGGGGGCTTATTGAATATTTGAAAATCTCAACTAATAAAGAACTACAATACACTTTTCAGAGTGCATTGTAGTTCAGGGAGATAAAGAGGCTAAGGGGGTTTTATGCAGTTAAAAACATTTATGGTTAAGACATTGCAACAAAACTAGAATGCATTGGTAATGTACTGAATTGCATTGAAAAATATCTGAGAAAAAAAATAATAGTAGAGAGAAATAAGTGGTAAAGGAAACTTATAGAAGAATTTATCAATAAATTACAAAACTACTACAAAATTGCAATTCAGAGTAAAACTGCAGATCTGCATAAAATATTAATGGTGGTAAACAACATGCATTGTCTGTGTCCACGAAGGAAATATACTTAGTGGAAATACCAACAATCATAATCCATAGGTAACCCTTACATTGAAAAATCAAAAGGTTTGTCTACCGATATAATGAAATTGGTAAAAACCAATTTATATGAAGCTGTGTGACCAATCATTGTTAATCAAGTGTTTGCACAGAAAGATACTAAATGCAAACATGAGTTTTCAGTAATTTCACATGAAAAAATATTACTTAAAAAGCTCATTTGTTGAACTAAAATCTCTACAACTAGGAGTTTCTTTGTCCATTTTACAGTTCAACGATGGATCAAAAAATGTTCATTATCTATTTTGTGTATAAGAATTATTCCAGGTCATTAGAAATCTAAAGATTGCTTCAAAACTGATAATTATCATATTAATGACTCCAAATGGCATTCTTTGACGACTAAAACCAAACAAAAAAAAAAATATTTAGAGCTGCTATAAAGTGCACAATTCAATAAAGATTAATTTTAATGAAGGCATACATACAAATATGTAAAATTTTTAACAATTTTCTAATAAAAAGAAATTATTTTAAATATAATAAAAACTTTAAAATCATGTTTTCATGTAAAATTTCTTATACTTACATGATAACTCAAAAAGTTTTTAAAGATAAACCTTAAAACTTGGTGCAAATATTTTTCAGTATGAGGTGAATGGGATGAACTAGGATATTAATTCTATCTGCATATATATATATATATAATTTTAACTATGTCAGCTATGAATAAGTAATAATCTAATGCTAATTTTTTTTATATTTTCATCCATAATTACCTTTTGTCTTACAATAAATCCAAATATGTTATAGTTTGAGGATAATTTCATAAATTTGTTTAATGTGATTCTTATAATTTCACAAAGTAAAAAACTGACTCCATTAATCATTTCTTTGTAATCATATGCATGTCGAACATTTTCACCAAAAAAAATTTTAAAATATTTATTATTATTTTTGAGACGGCGATAAATTAAGTATCATATGTTTGTTAAAAGAGTAACTTCATTTAAACAATTTATTAGGAAAACATTTTGTTTGTTTGTTTACAAAATTTTATTGAATTAAATTTACTACCAACACAAATACTTTTATTTTTGAAAATATTGCCTACGTTACCATAAAAATAAGATAAGAAAAGTAAAGGGTAAACTATTAATGGGTATTTTTAGTTTTTGAAATAGTATCAATCTTTACTATTTTTAAATGATAACAGTTAGTACCTACATTCTAACTCTTGTATTTTAACTAGTTCACATAAGATATATTCATATGGTACAAACTTAATATACATTTTTCTAATTAAAATAAGACTTTCATAAGAATGTTTCAAAAACAGATATGGAAATTCCTATTCATGTTCCTTATAGGAAAGCAAATTTTACAAATTTTTAAATTACATTTTTTTTTAAGTTTTTCATTTTAGTTTAGTAAATTTTTCATGTAATAATGAAAAACAGTTTATGCATTCATATTTATTTAATGTCAGTTATTCTTAAAAAAGCATATATATTATAAATGAAATTGTCATTTAATAAAATTTATTTATATAAAAAGCATAAAGAGAAGTACTTTATGTAACTTTAATTAGTAGTAAATAAGGCCTGGCATTGTCCATCTTCAATGAAGCTGTATTTTTTTTACTTAAGTAAATTTAGTTAAAAGAAAAATTAACATTCAGAAAAATTCTCTCAAAAAAATAAAATTTATTAGAACAATACTCAAAAAAAAAAACAAAAATTAATAAGACGATCGCAAACATATAATTTTAACTTAAAGAATATTCTTAAAAACAAATGCAAAATTATCTTTAACCTCTTTCAATCAAATATTTAAAAAATAATTTATAAAGTAGACGTCCTTTAAGGGAGATTTAAATTGATGAAATTAATTTTAATTTTTAATAATTAAAATTTTAGATTACACAATATTAAAAGAAAAATTTGATTCTAAAAATTTCACGCAAGCTATTATATTTTTCTTTCAAAGTAGCATATACCAAAGTAGCACCCCCTCACAAGTAATCGATTCGTCCACTTCCGCTGTTAAACCGGATGCTTACCATTCCACGCTATCCGTAATCGGACTATATAGGTTTCGCCTTTTTTTTTAAATGAATGAAAATCATTTTAACTATATAACTATCGTACATCAGCATTGATTATATCTTATTCTATGTAATAAAATTATCATGTAAATATATTGAATATATATATACATATATATTAATTTTGGTTCACTGAATTATTGCTTATATGAAATAAATAAAAAACACAATGACACCAAAAAACTGAACACTTTTTTCTACACTTCAAAAAATCCACTTTTGAATAATTTTATAAAAGTTTTTTAAAGATCTTAAAATATTTAATAATTTTCTAAAACATCTGTTTTAATCAAACTTAAATTTTTGATGTGTTTCTTTTTTAAATAAATTAAATCTAGTAAAATAGTTTTAAATAATACTTACTATTTTGATCAGATAAGCATAAGCCTTTTGGAAAAATTTAATTCATGTCACTTCAAGTGTTATTAGTAAAATGCTTATTGAAGAATTGTTTTATAGACGAAGTAAAATAATAATAGTAATTAATATCTTAATGAAAAATTGGTTGTGCATTTATACTTATTTATTTATTTAATGTCAGTTATTCTTAAAAACATTTATATTAAAAATGAAATTACCGTTTAGCGAAGTTGATTTTTTAATAAAGAAAACATAAAAGTACTTTATATAACTTTAATTACTAGTAAAGAAGACCTTGCATTACCAGCTTCAATGAAACTATTTATTTGTTGCTTTAGTAAATTTAATTAAAAAGAAAAATCAGCATTCAGTGAAAATTCTCACGAAAAAAAATTACTAGAGCAATATTCGAACGAAAAAAAAAAAAATTAAAAAGCAGTCACAAATACATCATTTTACGAACTTTATTTAGCTTCTTTCTTGACTTATTACAAACCCGTTATCGATGTACATTTTCCAAATCAGAAATTGTAGAATAAAATGGCGTCAATTTTGAAATCAGTGATGTAGTTTAATTATAAAAGTTGTGTGCGCTTAGAACAGGGGTGCCCAGACTTATGGCTTCTTATCGTTGTTCGTCTCATCAATTTTACTTTTACTTTGGCTGGAAATAATTTTAGCTTCAAAACTCAGATTTTATAAAAATAATAAATAAAGTAGAACATGATGTGACTCTAATTTAATAAAAATTGTATACGCTTAATTTCATATTTAAAAAATATTTTAATTATTGTTTTATAATTTATCGTAAACTACGATTAAATTTTCCTTCAATAACGCGTCAAAAATTAATGAAGGAATTCTACATTATTATTATTATTATTATTTTCTTTCTCTAAAACAAATCTCAAATTTATTGGCTATCGAGACATTGTGTATTATTGGGTATTTATTTTGGGAATTCTTTAAGTGTTTTATGAGAATATACATAATTTTTTTATATATACGTATGCTCTTATTAATTACAAATTAATTAATAAGTTAATTTTTTAATAAACTAATAATATATGTATATGTATATCTTACTCCTTTTCTATCTAATCAATGGGCTTAAAGCTTAAGAAACTTACCTCACTCACAAAAACAGGTGATAGAGGTTACTATGCAACCAATGCTCTCCGTCAACCTGGTAAATCTTCGATGTTTTATGAGATGGCCAAAACACATTTTTCATTTTAAAGTTTCGTTCTACAAAAAGGCCATGATTGTTGCTAGATAATGCAATAAAATAGGAAATTTTTTTCTAGTCGAATATTTGTGAACAAATATTTTAGGGAATGGATATAAAAAATTGATTCTATAATTTATTAATCACTCTGGGTTTGGTTCACTACAAAAATTAAAAATATTCAAAAAAAAAAAAATTTTTAAAAATATTACATCAATGTATTTTCCCACATCGAATTATTTTATACTTCTTGCTATATTAGATTATTTATTTTTTCATTATATTATTGTCCATTTGCATATATATATATATATATATATATATATATATATTATTTCCAATGGCAGGCTACAATAAGTAATAAAATAAGAAAGAAAAGGAACATGAAAACAGCAACGAGAATCGAAAGAAATCACATAGTGACATGTTTAGCCCATAAGGGTCCTAGCCTCCCAGTAACGACCCTACACAGTAGAGGAAGCAAGTGCAGGGCAGACAGGAAGGTGAGATGAATCCATGTGCTCGAAGACTGCAGAGCATGCATTTTGGTCTTGCAAATATTTTCATACGAAAAAAAGATGATTGACCATACAATCATGGCCCGTCAGGAGTCTGAAAAGGGCAATAGCTTTAAACCTGGGCTGATCAGGGATGTTTAAAATAAAGTTAAACCAGGTTTTAGATGAGTTGCCTTCAAGTAGATTATCAGATAGAGTGTTCCGAAAAAGTCTCGGATCATCAGTTTCATCGAGTGAAAACAGATGTCCATTTGCATATATAGAATAGATAAAAAAATCTGAATTATTTTTTATGACAGAAGGGAGTAAACATGGCTTACAGTCTTCAGAAGTCTGCGTATCTCTGATGTACAATAAATACATTTTAACCAGATTATTCAACTTAAAGCTTTAAAAATTTTATTAATTCTAAAAAAATGTCCCCATTTATTTTTCTAATCTGAAAAAAAATACAACCATAATGTTTTAAAACAAAAATTTTATGGAATAAATTTTGTTCTTGTGGGAAGTGTATTTACACAGGAATAAATAAACGATGATGTAACACTGACGCCTCTACTAATGTTGATGTAGGAATTAAAAATTTCAATGTTTCTAGCATTAGAAGGTTTGGTGCTTCCCTTACAAATTGTCCAAGGTCATCACAGTTCTTAAACACAGAGGAAGAACCTTGACAAACTCCCACACATCTTGCCGACTAAAATAGATTTCAGTTGTAGAGGCGAAATTAAAGCTACTTGCAGTCTTTCTGGATTTCTTTATGGAATAATAATACTTCCTGAAAAGTATCGTTGTAAAGTATCCAGTTCCAAAATTCATTGTTGATTATTAAATTGTCGAAGATAAATAACATGATGTTTTACAAAGATGCACGGACCATGGAAGTCCACGGATCGCATATAATTAAAATGATTTGTCCCTTAGGACGTACGAATGAGAAACTATTTACTTTATTTTATTTATATTTAACAATACATGAATGAACAAGTAATATATAAAAAATTTTAAGTCGATTCTACTTTTTTTCACTATATTGCAGAAAGTCCTTTATAAATAATTTTCATTCATTTTTTTTTTTTAAGTTTATCTGGCCCCATCTATAGGTAGATATATGCAACTTAAACCAAAAACCTAAAATTAATTAATTAAGTTTAATTACTGAATTAATATTTGAAAACTGTATTAACGTCAAGTGTCATCCACTACAAGTTCAAAAAATTTATTTGAACTTGAGTGGATGAATAAAAAAAAAAAAAGTATTTTATGAACGATTGAAAATTTTGTACAAGATATATATAGGGAGAGTGGGAGCTAATAGAAGGAATTTAAAAATAAGTAATATAATATAAATAAAGAATTTGATGTGTAGTTTCCAATTTTTTAAATATTTATTATTGGAAATGTCTATTCACAAAATATACACTGCTGGAAAATGAAAACACAACGCCAAGAAGGAATTGTGCCAGATAAACGAAGCTTGGGTGTCGTGTTTGCACATCTGAAAGATGAACGTGAGCGTTATTTATCTTCCGGATTGGGCGTTATGAACTAGATTTTAGCAAAGAATGCCTTTAAAAGGCGACAAAAAAAAAAAAAAAAAAAAATTAGCCGCCTACTAAATTTAAACGAGGCTCTTTCAATAGGGTTATGAGAAAGTGGATTTTCCTTTCGCTGTATTATTATCGCTGTCAGAATATAGCAAGGATGTATCCTTTATGCATGATTATTGGTAGTAGTGGTCATGATGTAATGCCTTCAACAGACAGGAATCCAGCCATACTTTGGCCATTACTGAAAAAGGACGACCACAGTATTCGCCGCATGACTATAGCTCATTGTAGTGCTTGTGCAGCAGAAATTGAAATTCTTTTGGTATCACTACATTACTACACCACACCACACCACATCACTGTGCTTAAAGCTGAGATGCCCCTATACAGTTTGGGAATGATGTGGGGGGGAAGTCTGACAGGGTTCTGTGACGCTCTACAGTCAAATGATACCGGGAAATACGGCTTTTAAGGTGGATTCCGAACCACTACACAAACATGCATGACACCACCGGGACTGTTTTAAGAAAATTGCTTCAAAAAAAAAAAAGAGAAGACTCGATGGAGTTTGTGATCTTTAGCATCTTGCCTCGTTAGTCGGACGACCTGGTGGGAGTTTTCCGAGTTTTCTCCCATACGATTCTCAAATGCGGAGTAAAAGTTAGATTTTTTTCTTCCATGGAGTCGAGTCAGGTGCTCCATCACAACAGAAGTTCCATTCATTCATGAGTAGATTACTCATGGGGGTGTCCATCGTCCCACATTGTAGGACACTGAAGATTAGACACAACAATACGAACATATGTATTTTAAGATTAAAATTAACGTATGGTTAGGCAGGCCGTAAGAAAAACAACAGCAGACCTCCACTTGTCCATCTTTTGAACAGGAAATTGTACATATAAAAATTTTCATGGAATTATTTCACACAGGGTAATTATAATATAGATTTATGACATTTTTTAAATTAGTTATTTTATATTTTTATGCAAGTAATAAAATAGTAAGAAACTAAAAAGTTTTATAAAATAATAATAAATAATACATCTATGATTGAAATTTTTATCGAAGTAAACAATTAAAAATATAGTAACAAATTTTTAAAAAATTCAATTACTGTACATTCTGGTGTTGTAAATTATATCGATCAAATGTCCATAAAAAAGTAAATGTACGTACTCTTTAAATTGTTATAGTACAATAAACTT